>PVKE010045423.1:0-12623 GCA_004027555.1 Craseonycteris thonglongyai | reverse complement strand
TGTCCCCAAACTGCTCCTTCTCCCTCCCTCTCCCGCTCTCCCCTTTTTCCTCTAACCTTTGTGTGTTGTTCTGCGTTGTGTGGTTCTCTCAGTTGAGGGTGCTTCTCAGGGTTTCCCCTGTGGGTTCCTTTTTGTTCGTAAGTCCCTTCCCAGGTAGGTGTCTGGGTTCTCCTCTCATGCCGCCATCTTGCTCTCTCCGCTTTAGGTATCTTGTTGTGAGAAAGTCAATTTATTAAAATGGGCCCCTTGTCAGTTGCCATGGCGCACGGAGGAATGGATAAGGAGTTTTCCAAGATGGCTGTAGAGAACAACACAAGGTGTAACAGAAGGTAGGCCTTCTCTAGGCTGAGTATTAGGCTGGCCATTGCCAAACCATGAAGAGACACCCATGACCTATTTCTCTAAGTCTGCTGCACACTCCATGAGTCCAAAAGACTATCTAATGCTCAATTAGAAAATGGGGAAAGTCTCCTTACTTTTCTATTTTTTTCTTTTGTACACAACATGGCCATATAAGGAGAAAGTCAGCAACGAGTGGCCACAAAGTGTTGTACCAGGTCAGTCCACCCCTTGATAAAAATTACTAAAGTATGACACAATCACAGCCAAAGGGACTAAAACTGGAAGACTGCCAAGTACAATTTGCTGAATCACTGCTTCAAGGTTCTTCTTCGTGAGGACGAAACCACTCATCTTCCAGTGTGACTAAAAAGTATGTGAGGTGCACTCCTGTGAAAAGCGCTTCAGGGAGTTTCACAGAGGACGTGTCCAGTCCTAACCATGGTTGTGAAGTCAGGATGCTTATCCAGATGCCTGTTCTTTCCTTAAACTCATTTCAGACTCATGACTAGCCACATACGCGGATTCCTTTTTGTGCTAAATGCTAACACACAATCAACCTAATGCAGCAGGTAGGAATCTGCTCACTCACTACTTTGCAAATTCTTTCACTTACTACATGACATTAAAAATATGTTACACACTTACTAATTTTCCAACCACAATTCTTATCTTTGTTATAAAATCCTTAAAAGCATTACCTGCTAGGGTGATATTTATTATTTTTACAACAAATAGGCTTCCCTCAGTGGCAAGATGGCACAATGGACATTATTCTCTCATCAGATTAGTCTTTCTCCTTTGGGGAGGAACCATCTCCCAGAAGTATTATCCTCTAACACTCCTCAGCTTGAAATAAATGTCCTCTCAACTAGAAGAGCAACGGTAAGACTTTGGAAAGAGAATGTGACAGGACAGAATAGGGTAGGAAGAAGCAAAAAATTACGTAAAAGACATAGGAATAGCTTCCTCAACCCCAAAATATTTTATCGTGGAAAGCAGCAATTTTACTTAGGCATGTTCCCATTTCAAAACACAGAACAGTTGAAGGACTTGGGCAATGAGTCTGTGTGACACCACTGTGCCTACCAAAGGGACACAGGCTTTCTCCAAGGTGTTACATTCAAGTAGTAAAAGAAAAATCCGGTCCCATAATCCTTCTTGTGACCTGATATTATATTCTTATGTTGACTGACATTCAACAGAGAGGGTTTTCTGCTTCTGGGTTAGTGTGTAGATGGAACACAAAGTAAGTTAGAGCAACTTCTAAAGGACTCTCCCACCAGAACTTCCTCAAGCAATCAGCCCTAGATTTATCTCTTCCTAGCTTCCTTTATCTCTTCCTAGATTCAGGAAAAGCAGCGAGAAAGTTTAGCCATAGATCGTCAAGCAAAGATTTGATTGTTCCTAGTTTGTTCATATCCCACCTATAAGGAATCTATGAACATGTCCTTAAGTAAAATCTGAACTAGGGCCATAATTTACAGCTCCTTTCAGTTATAAACTAAAATACCTTTGCTAAACTGTCCACCTCACAAATGACTGAGTTAAAATTACATTGGAATGTCTTGACAGTTACTTTAATACAAGACCCATTACATGAGTAAAGATTCATGCCTGGGTTGTCTTTTAATAAAGTTTCATTATTTCTTCATATTTATGGGGACCATAGTTACAGTGAGGGCTGACAGTTCTGGGGTTGTAACAAACTACTGTTCAAATCCTGAGGAGATGAGGAACTCAGAATACTTTCCCCAGTCTCAGGGTGAATTATGAATCTGCTGACCTACATGGGTACACCCTTCACCTTAGGAAAAAAAGAATATTAAAAAGACAGGAGAACCTGGGAATAAATCAGCTGTCCCCTGAGGACACAGGGCAGAGATGAAAACTGTCTGACTTCTTTTGAGTTCTCCCTGTGTAACAACTAAGACTAGGAAGCTAAAAGGAACAAAGGCGATACTAGGTCACAAAAATGTCTGCTCTGAATTCTAGGCTGTCACACCACAAAGCAAAACTGAGATCTGAAAGTTCTCTGGAGTGATTTTTGTCATCCCAAAGGTTCTGCAGTGCCAGGCAAGCCCTATAAAGCAATGGTTTTTAACCAGTGGAATGTATCAGAGTCACCTTTGGTTCTTTAAAAAGCAATTTCCTGCCCCTGTATCGCTGAAGGTTCCTGGGTCTGCAGTGGAACTGGGATAATTTTTCAGAGGTCCTGAGAGGATCTGAAGGCACTCCATTGATTAAGACCGCGGTTATGGAGGATGATTGATTTCCAGGAGGACAGCTTCTTCAACTTTACTGTGCTTGTGAATCATCCCACTCCCACCTGCCAACCTCAGGGCCTCAGAAAAATGCAGATTCTGACTCAGTGGTCTGGGATGAGGCTGAGTGTTTACCCTTCTAACAAGCTCCCTGGTGATGTCTATGCTGCTGGTGTGGGGACCCTACTTATGCGGAAGTCAGTAGGCTTTATACCCCAAACGCAGAAGGCTGCCTTCAGACAAATGAGCGTGGGGCAGAGTCAGAGGCAGAGAGCCTGGGGCTGGCTCATGTGTGGTTGGTAGATTAGCCACCACAAAATCACCCGAGGTATTTATTAAATTAAGATGCTAGAGCCCCCCCCCACCGCCACCCTCCAACACACCCTAATAGGGCCAGTTAAACAAGTTCCCAGGGTAACGCTTTTATATACACTAAAATATGAGAACTTCTAAAAGATAATCATCAGCAATTGATAATTAAAAGAACCATGAGTTCCATAATCATTCAATAATGAATTAAGTATTTAAAGTCATTGTTAATTTAACATATTTTGAGACTTCTCTATTTTACAGTTAACATTGTGAGATGTAAGGGCTTATAAGCAACATAGTCACCTTGATACATTTTTGTTTTTAAAGATTGATTTTAATGTTTTCACAGAGAGAGTGACAGGGAGAGACAGAGAGAAGGGGAAGGGCCCAGAACAGGCTCCATAGTTGTACATCATTAGTTTTCAATATAGTTACATTCCACACAGGCAGGCAGGGGGCCGCGCAGGGTGGGGACCAAACTGGGTACCTCCCACAAGGGAAGTTCACCCCAGCTCTGCATATGAGTCCTCATAGCTGGGGGCCAGTACTCAATCCTCAACCCTGGGGCTACAAGGTAACCTCAACCTGCTGAGCCATCCCAGCAACCCCCACAATTTTTAAAAATATATACAAAAGAATAAAAACCTCAAATGTCACTAAGCTTGCTTATCTCTACATTGACTACGTTGTCACTCAAGAGACTATCCCCAGAATTCTTACGCTTTGGGGTCATTCATCAGCTACTCTAGTCTATTTTCCCAATTGCTTTTCTTTAACCACATCCTGTTCACATACACCTTCTTTGACTTAATAGAATGACTATTCTTAAACTGAAACTTCACACATTTTTAAAACAGAATTTAAGTCATTTTAACTATAACTGACAAAATTGTTCCCTAACTGTAGTGAAATTGTAACTTAGGGGCTTGTAACAGTAATAGTCTTGGCTATGACTAATGGAGAACTTAGAAAATAGAGAATTAAACAAGACAGAAGTTTCTCAAGTGAAAGCTGTCCACCTCTGGGTAGACCAAAGTTGGTATTCTGGCTTTATACTGTCATCAAGGACCCTGGATCTTATCTGTCTGCCATATCTGGATGGCTCCTATATCTCCAGAGATCTGGTCTAAGTTCCAACCACTAAGCATAAGAAAGGGAACAAAGACAAAGGTGGCATCCCCTCCCTTTTAAAATATGTTTCTGGAAAACTCACCCCACGCTTTCACTTAAATATCAGTGGCCAGACCTTAGATATATCCCTACAATCTATCTACAAGGAATGATGGAAAATGTAAGCATTTGTCTACACACACTGCCCCCCTCAACATATCAGAGTTTCATTAATTAAGAAGAAAAAGGAGATGATGGGATAGGCAACTGGCCATCACACCTACAGACCTGTTTGAGGTCCAAGCATATCTAGAGACAGCACCCAATTCAAAATATTTGACTTGTAAAACAATTAATATTCCTAGATGACCTGCTCTACGGTCTGAGGAGACACTGTGCAATTTAATGCTTTGAAGAAATCTATAAGGCACAATGTGGAAATAGCAAAAAAAAAAAAAAAAGAATGTGTAATAGAGTTACCCTAATAAGGGCTACTGAGTAATTCAGCTCCAGGGGACACCTTCTGCATGGTAGCACTTTCTATATTATAAAGAATACAGCCTATATGTTTTGTACTGGTCCTAAGCCAGGGATCCACTTATTAGCTCATCTGTGCAAAACTCATCCTTGATACAGCCTGATATTTTGCACTTTTCCCCATTTTTTTTTTTTTTTAGAAACAGTGTTTCAACTTCTCCAATTAACAATTCAAGCATCCTCCTTTAAAAATATTATAGCTACGGAGTGGTTATGGGCCATCAGTCATTCCGTAGTGTGAATTGGTTTAATTACATTAATTTTCTAACAGCTGACTAAGACCAGCTGCTTTGTAGAAAGGAGACTACAGTTTGGGGCCAGGGGAGGTCAGTAAATCATTTTAGAAGACCAAGGCCAAACCTTGGTTCTGCTCCTCAGTTGAAATGGTAAAAAAGTATAACCTGAAGTCATGAGGAGCCAGAAGAATAGGAGCATGAGAGTGTTGGAGAGGAATGCAGACAGAATGATTGACTGATGGAAAATTAAAACAACTATTTCTCAAATTCACCAGATATTGTCAAGTTATCAGAGATTGGTGAGAAAAGTTTTTTTCTTCTCTCTTTGGCAGTATCTTACTCTTTACTACCAGGACAGACAACACAGGTGCTCAGGTTCATGTTAGAAGCACGTAATTTGAGTCCACGGTGGGTTCAGTACATTTTGAAGGTTAGATATGTGGTAACATGTATTGAGTTTAATAGAAAATGCATAGAGTTCCAAACAACTGAGGGGGAAATAAAATTTTGCTTCACAGCGGGTGCCTAAATTAGCACTAGCCAAACACAGAATGTTTCTCAACCAATATGTTGTTGTTGTTGTTGTTGTTGTTGTTGCACTATTTTACATACAGTCACCTGTAGGAGAACAAATAGAAAAAAAGACAAAAGCTGACTGGTTGAATCAGGACCCAACAGGCTTGGCTTCCAGCCCACAAACACAGGGCAGACCTTCTGAACCAAGAGGAACCAAGAGGGAACATTGTCCCCAAAACACACAAGCACTCCGATTTCCTTAGTAGGACATGTAAGTACTACCCTCACCTCTGTAACGTCCATACAACACACTGTATGTGAATCAGAGGCAGGGTTACTGCTGCTGTTGGCATTCATTTAAGAATGAACTACTAATAGATTGTGTAGAAGTTACATTTTCAAAGAATTTTCACATGTGTGAATCTTGTAAAATACATCAACTCTATGTGGAAGGTATACAGGTATCATTGTGATCCTTTTATTGATAAGAAAATTGAAATTCAAATCATTTATGTGACTTTAAAAAGGGACAATGGCAAACAGTGATGGAGGTAGGACAAGGTTTCAGAGCTTCTGACTTCTCAACCATGGCTGTACTTTGTCATCACCAGGGACACTTGCTATAAAGAAACAACAAGGATCAGGAGAAGAGCGGCAGTGAGATACTTGACTTAAATAACCCAGAAACTCTCTCCCCTCCACCCAAATCTGATAAAATAAATCCAAACACCTGCAAGCAACAGATACACCAAACCAAGGAGGCATACACGAACCCCAAAATAGGAGCAGGAAATGGGGAACCAGCAGCAGCAAATACACACACATAAGCCATACCTGTGTGGGAGAAAGCGCAGGGAGACAACACAGCTTCTAATGGTGCTGAGAACCAGAGAACCCCAAAGGGCCAAAGCACGCATTCAAAAGTATGGTGTCCATCTGGAAACAGCTGCAGAAACCAGGAGGGTTTTCTGGCATCGTATGACATCATGTGGGGGGTGGAGCCATTATAAGATTGGATGTGACAAGGGCCATCTGTACCCTGTGAATTTTCAAAGTAAATAGAAGGGGCAGTCCCACACAGGACAAAACCCCAGAGAATACCCATTGAATGGGAAAGGTATGACAAAGCAAAGGTAAAAGAAAATCTAGATGAAAGAAAGAGAAGGTGCAGAGCAGTCAGATCTCAGAAACTACTACGCATTCTTAGAAATCATTTCATGAGAACAACAGAAAAGGTAGTTCAAAGCCCTGCATCTAGAAAAGCAATCCTGGGTACCTCTCCCTGCCCAAAATACAGGAAAACTTATTTCTCTTAAACATACTCAAAAGAGAAGGAGTCTGATTAAATTCCATACAAAATGATTTTTAAAATAAATAAGAGGGGAAGCTGGGATGGCTCAACAGGTTAATCGCTCACTTTGCATCCCCGGAGCCTGAGGATCGAATCCCAGCCCCGGCCTGTGTGGACCCCCAGTTCAGGTCTTGCCCAGACTTATGTGGGAGGCTCCCAGCCTAGTTCCTGCCCTGCGCAGACCTGAGCCCACCTGTGGAGTGATACTATATGGAAAACTAATGCTGTCAACTATGGAGACTGCTCTGGGCCCTCCCCCTTCTCTCTGTCTCTCTGTCAAAAAACAATAAAAATAAATCTTTAAAAAAGAAAAAATAAATAAGAGACAGAATATAATAAAGGCTTTCTAGAAATGTACATCCACAAAACTCTACCCTGATAATTTCAGGGGGAAACAAGTGGAAATATTTATAACAATCATAAAAGCTATGAAAGAACAGCATAAAGAAAAAATAGAAACACACAGAAATTAGGTTATGAGAAAATGGAAGCTATAGAATTATAGAGGACAAAACTCAGGAATGAGCATGAAGAAAAGAAAAAATAATTTTAGAAATGAAGACTAAACTTGAAGTCACTCAAAAGCAAATTGAAAACAATGGATAATACATTAAAAGAAATAGAGTGGTGAAAAGAGAAAAGTTTTAAAATAAAAAAGAAATGCAAAAAATGATATAAAATTTTCTTCAGGAAGATATAGTTATAGAAGAAAAGCAAAGAAGATTTGACATACTATTGTAGGAGCCCTGAAGAAAACCAAGCAAAGAAAGAGAAAAAATACTAAAGAGAATCAAGAAAACCCCTGAAATTTAAAAAGCAAAAATATAAAAACTTGCAGCTTCATATTGAAAGGGTATACCACATATTTTGGAAAACCACCACATGAGAGCCATAATGCATCCCAGTAAAATAACTGGACTTTAAAGAGGAGAGGGGGAAAAAAGAATCCCGTAGGACTCAAGCAGCATCCGCACAAAATCACTTGAAAGAAAAAGAAAACCAGCTTCTCATCAGACATTTTGACTTTATGTAAAATAAATAAATACATAAGTACATAAATGAAAGAAAGAAAAAAAGAAAATGAAGCAGCATGTAAAAGATACTAAGGAAAAGGAAATGTGAACCATTGCGTATTATCTGGCCAAACATAACTTAAAAAGGTTTAACTGTTACTAATTTGCTGAACAAATAAGCAAACAAAGCTACAACACCCCTCAAAAAACAGAGAATATTGTTGCTCTGAAAAGAAATCTTCAAACAACCTGAAACACTGGTGTCAGATCTAACAGTAAATATTAAATATATTTTCTCCTGTAGAGCTAAGATAAAATGACGATTATAATGGAAAAAGTATAATGTGTGATGGTTGACTAAAATACTAGGCATGAAAACAGGGATATACATGAAAAGGAGAAGGAGTTCACAGATTGCCTTTTGGTACTATCTGGGAGTAAAATTATATTATTTAAAATAGATGCTGAAGACAGAGAGTAGTGAGGGGAGAAATTACTAGTACATTTTAGAATTTCTGGTAGTAGAAAACAAATAGAAAGTAGAAAGAGACAAGATGGAATGACTCTTGGTAGACACTGCAACGTGGAAGAAACTCAACATAATAATCCTGAAGGAAAGAGGTAAAACAAAAGTACAAAATGTACAATTCAATTAATAAACAAAAGTCTAGAATATTCAACTGCTATGTAGTAACAAGAAGTTAATCAGTGGTTGCCTGGAGACAGGTGGGTAGGGGCTGGGAGGGACAGCAGGTAAGGATTACAAAGACCACAAAGGAACAGGAGGAAAGTCTTGGGGTGACAGACAGATCCATTCTATTGATTGTGCTGATAGATTCCCGGTGTATGCATATGTCAAAAATTTACCAAGTTGCATACTGTATACAGTCCTTACATGTCAATTATAACTCCATAAAGCTATTTTTTAAAACAAATAAGATAAAGAGGTATACATAAAAAGCATAGGTACCTTAATACCAACAAAATGATATTTACTTTGCTTCAGAATCAAACAGCTTTGGATGGAAATAAGTAATGTCTGCTCCAATCTGTGCCACATGGCAAAATGAAATCATCTGATGGCTCCCTCACTCACAGGTCTGGCGAGTGATGCTGCCTGGTGGCTGAGACCACACCTGGTGCTACTGACCAGAACACCAACCGCGGACTTTTCTCTGGAACCTGTCATACTTTATACTATGGTGACAGTTTCAAAAAGGAGTAGCCTGAGAGAAAGCCCAGCAAAAGCTTTTCGGACCTTTTAGGACCATCTTCCTGCATGCACGCAGCGTCGTTTTCATAGCCTTCTCACTGAGGTGGACACAAAGGCCTGCCCAGTTTCAAAGGAAGAAAAATCGACTCCCCCAGAGGAGAAGTGGCAGTGTTCTGGAAGCACACTGGGAACGGAAACATTTCTGTGGCCATTTTAAAAAAACACAATGCGCCATGCAGGAAAAATCAATGAGTGCTTATATTAATGCAATTAAGAACTAAGATTTTTGGCATGTAAAAAAAGGAGTTTTAGATATAAAAGTGATAGAAGAAAAACACTGTATTTCTGAATTTTAAAATATATACATATTTTCCAGTTCTATCTATTGAAAAGGTCTAGAGAATCAGCAATTCAGTACCAAGAAGCGTGCATAGCAATCAGATTTGTGTCTCTAAATCAATGTTTCCTAAAGAAATTAGGACTCTTTGGAAAAATAGCTGCTTCCAGAAATGTTTAAGAGGAGTTTTCATATCAGAAAGTAAGAAAGCTTACTTTCTTACTGCTAGGATTGTGTCCAAGAGACTTCAAATGCAAAATGAAGAGGCTGCTCTAGCCATTAAGACAATTGAAGCCTAAAAAAAAATAGAATAATTGCAAGGTATGAAAATATATCAAATATTTTTTAATTCATGCTTTCATAATTATACTGTAAAAATGTACCTTAGAATAAATTAGGGAACCACCTCTTTATTTGCAAACTATTAAGGGAAAGAATCAAGCATTTTTCTTTATGGTACAAACTATATTTCAGGGTAATCAAATAGTTGATGAGGTAAATCTTCTCATTATGGAAGTATTCCAGCTAGTAGGTAAGGAAAAATAATTGAACTCAAATATCACCATTGTGCAACCTTGATTTACAGCCCCAGTTTCTTTTTTAAATTATGAGGGGGGGAAAAAAAAAGATGGAGGTAATCTTTAGATTGAAAGAGATGTAAGAGATCCATCAACCAATCTCAGTGAATTTTTCCTACTTAAATACTTATTTGAGCCAAGAAGCTATAAAACATATGCGACAACTGAGGAAATGTAATCATTGATAGGATGTTTGATTACCTAAATGATTAAAGTTATGCTTTTAGTGTTCTGGTGGTATAATAACTGGTTTTTTAATGAGTCCTCTTCTATTAGTCACACATGCATACATACTATGTAAAATACTATGTGCAAATGAAGTTATATGACATCTGGGACCTGTGTCCAAATAATCCAACAGAAGGAAGCAGTGAGGATGCGGTTGATGGGGGTGGAAATGAAACAAGTTTAGCAGTGAGTTGGTAGAAGCAGGGTGATGGCTACATTTTTTTGTGGGTTCATTATATTATTTTTCACTACTTATATACATTAAAGATGTTCCATAACAAAACATTTAAAAATAAATAATGAAGTACCGGTAAATAACTAACCCTCACCTGACCTCCAGACATTTCGATTTAATTATTCTGTTAATACCCAGGGTTTTTGGGGGTTTTTTTAAGTTCCCAGGGAATATTAATGGACAGCCATGAATGAGAAGCACCCCCACTGAAATATACCCATAGATATAACTCTTCATAACATGGGAGAAGACCATAGTCTGTCACCTAAATGACCAGTTAATTTAAGAAGCCTTTCTGTATATGGTACAGTATATACACTATAAATATCTTAAAATGTATACCACCCTGCTTGATGAGAAGTGCCAGGTGCCAATGAAGCATTTGTTGGGGGGGTGGGGGGGAGGTGTTGGCTGTTCACAGAGCTAGGTGGAGCAGGATGGATTAGTGTGGACTTAAGGTTCTGTCGTTCAGTGACAAGGTAACTAGGACATCTGTCTGAGGATAGTGTGTGGCAAGCTTGTCCCTGGGAAATTTGGTTGCAAATAATTTAGCTAAAATACTCTTCATCATTTTCCATGGTAATATGAGTAGTATTTGGTTAATACCACAATGTACTATTTTAAAGTTCATCTTGATTAAATGCCTTGCATGATGGTTGAAACTGAGCAAACCTTGAGATGTGGAATGACTCAATTTTTCTAACTCGTGGAAAAAATAAATGCATCCTGATTTTCTGATTGTGTAATTTTTAGACATATTAATAGTATAGCTCTCCCCACTAACTGAAATAAATAAAACCCTAACTCAAACAACAAACCACCTTTCATTAACATCATTATTCAAAATCGTCCCAGCAGGTTATATCACAAGAACAGTTTTCCCAAAAAAGGGTCTAAGATAGAGTACTGAGAAGACAATTATCAAAATACTGAATAAATTATACATTTTGGAATTTGCCATCAGTGAGCTATAAGGGTTTTCTTTCCCCTTAAAAACTTATTTATGTAACTTGTTCTACTTACAGTACATTTCAGGGAAATAAAATCCATAAAGTATTTATCAACTATTGCTGATGCATATGGCAAAGACTGCTTGAGTATTTCCTTTTTCTTTA
The DNA here is from genome assembly GCA_004027555.1 of Craseonycteris thonglongyai. NCBI lineage: Eukaryota > Metazoa > Chordata > Mammalia > Chiroptera > Craseonycteridae > Craseonycteris > Craseonycteris thonglongyai. Next base: position 1,239 of record PVKE010045423.1, on the reverse strand, counting down.
CAGAGAAAATTCAAGTGGACACAAATTCAATCAAATCTCATAAGAAGGCGTACATTCAGCCAGGAATTCAGTGACAGAGTCAGAGCACTGACAACACCTGGGACCCATTTCTTTTGAGGAGCTGGGGGTACTCCTCTCATCCCAGAAGGCTGTGGGTACCTGAGACCGACACCTGGTTCAACTGATGCTCTTTATGCTCAGCCTCAGTGTCCCTGGCTGATAACATTGATGCATCTCTGCCCATCACAAGATATTCAAGACCTCACTTGGAGATATAAACACTCTTAATTGTCCTCAAGGACCTCTCCAGAACCCTTCCATGAAAATCGTAATTTTTAAGTAAAAAGCACAAACTGGTGTTGTCAGCAGTTTTGCTTTTGGGAGCTCTTTACAGGTGAATGCACATCGGTGATGCACAGAGCTAGCTGGGTGCCCGTGAACATCACACCCTTGAACTTCAGTGTCTGTAAAATAAGAGTCAATGACAGTAGACTCTCTGGCACCCATGAGGATTGTTACATGCCAAATAAGTATAAGTAGACTATCTGTTACTTGGAACTCAAGCAACTGGCACTCTCAATCACCAAAATTTTTTTACTGGTTGCTTGAGATTTTGATGGTTGCGTGAGTTCCAGTTAATAAAGAGTCTACTTTTATTATCTGGCATCAACCAATCCCCATGGGTGCCAGTTGACTTAGAATCTACCATACCTGTTTCATAAAGGTTAAAAAGAGATACTGTGCAGTGTCTTACATGTAACAAGTGCTCAGTCAATGTTTATTCCCCAATTTGCCTACCCATATCAGATCTGTGCCTAGAGGAAATGAATATAATCCTTGTTTCCAAATGCCATCTCAATTTCAACACCAACCCTCCAAGTGTATTCCAGAAACATTGTTTTCTTGGATACCAGTAGGTGATCCACAGAGTCACTGAGAGGAAAAATAAGTGTCTATAGTCAAATGAGTTTGGGAAATGCTGAGTTAAATGCCCATCTTCATATATGCTTAGAGTTTTTTTGGTTTTTTATTGTTAAATTTATTGGGGTGACATTGATTGGTAACAATTAGATAGTTTCTGGATGTACAAGTCCACATCACATCACCCATGCATCATATTATGTGCCCACCACCCAGAATCAGCTCCCCTTCTATCATCATATATCCAGTATCTACTTTACCTCCCCCCACAACTCTCCCTCCCCCCTCCTCCCCCTTCCCCAGGTAACCACCAAACTA
>PVKE010045422.1:0-12629 GCA_004027555.1 Craseonycteris thonglongyai | reverse complement strand
AAGATGTTCTGATTTCTATGTCAGGATATTAGCCTCTACGGCGCTTTCACTTATCCTGTGGTTCTTAAGGCTAATGATTGCAAATGAGACTCTAGAGCCCCATCACTGTGCACACTGCTGGTTTGGACAGGGATGAATAAGATCTTGAAGCTGCACCAAATTCTAATGTGAGAAATTTGAGATCAGCTGTTGGGCGCCTAATAGAAATAAACAAAACACCCCTGCATTTTTATATATGTTCACAACCCCATGTCCTGGTCAGAACATAAATTATCTTTGTTTTAGGATAAAGGACTATAGAGGGATAGAGATAGCCAGTGTCTGACCCAGGGATACAGGGTCAGCTAATTGTTTCCTGACTTCCTAGGCCAGTGCTCTTCGTACCAGGTTCTTCTGGTAAAAATCTTACCCTCCCTAAAAATGATTGTCCTCTCTGTCATGCATTACTTAAATTTCTTTCAGTCTGTTCTTAAATAATTTGGGAAGCCTTTTATTTTTGCTTAAGTGGAGCATGTTTTCATTGTTACTGGGAGTGCGTTTAATTTTTCCAAAGGGTAATTGAATTATTCTGAAGTTGAATGCATGGTTTATACACAGCAATATATCAGCTTGTAAGTTGGCAATTGAGGGAGTCACTAAGAATAAAACACTTGCTCTAAGCGTCATAAGTATTTTGGGAGCTTAAAATGTGAATTTTGATCACAGACATTTTTTGTAGACAGTAGACTTAATTGGTCATACCTGACAGGTACACCCATTTAAAAAGCCATTTGAGAACTAAGTGTGCATCAAATAGAGTTTGGCCTAATTAAATTATCTGGGGGACATAAGTATGTAGAAATGCTGCTGCTGTTAGTAAAAATTACCTACAGTAGGAGGAGCAGACATTGAGTTATTCTGGGAATATTCCTCTTAGAAACCTCTTCATGAATTATCAAATAATTTCTAAAATCCACAAATTAGGAACAAAGACTTCAGTATTCTGAAAGCAATGCTTTTTCCCCCCCTTGCCAAAGTGGAACATTTTTACTGGAAATGGACATCATGCTTTTTAAATATATTTCTCACTGAATATACAGGATTACTTTAGGTAATTATGATGAATACATCCCTCTTTTTATTTTTTTGAAAGGGACAAACTTGTAGTTATAGAAAAAAAAATGATGGTTGCTATAAGGCCAGGGAATTATAAAGTAAATTATAAAACAATTTAAACCAGAGACTTCTTGTTTCAAGAACAGGAATGGAAAACCAGCAAGCCCCACCACAAGATGTGAAGGAGACAGCCTGGGGGCACAGACAGGAAGAAGCGGTTATGAAGCTGGGGCGACAAAAGGTGCAGAGACAGACAAAGATGTGCAGAGACAGCCAAGTCTGAACTTTTTACTAAAGAAGCCAAGCCAGTACTTTTCCACTAGACCCACCCCCGATTTTCTTCTAACCCTATAAAACACTCCTTTGCCCTCTATTCGGGGCTGATGCTGTCTTTCGGAATCAGCCTGGCCGTTTTTGGCCGTTTCTGTGACCTGCCCATAAAATTGCTCTCCCAACCCCCAGAAGTTGCTGATGCCACCTTTAGGCTCAGCCTGGCAGAGTCTTCCCTTAATAAACCTGCTTGCTTGAACTCCATGTGTGATCCTTTGGCAAACCTAACAGTTGCCAGAGAAGAGGGAGATAGGAGGGTGGATGGAAAAAAAGAAGGGTTTTGGGAAGTACACACCTCCACAGGTAAAATAAGTCATGGGGATGTAATGTACAACATAGGGAATATAGTCAGTAACATTGTAATAGCTATGTATGCTGATAGATGGTTACCACACTTATTGTGTGATTATTTCATAAGGTATATAAGTGTCTAATCAGTAAATTGGCTACCTGAACCTAATATAATGTATGGCAACCACAGTTTTAAAATAATAAACAAACAAACAACAAACAAACAAACAAACAAACAAGTAAACAAATGGATTTGGTGAACTAACAAAGAATTGGGAGCATTTAAAAACAACTAACAACTGGATTTATATTTATTTCAAAGGAGAAATACCTTGAGCAGTTTTAGGATTTAGAAGAGGAAATTAAGATATTACATTATCTTTTCTTTTATTGTTCTTCATATTTTTGTCAACAATGTGAACTGTTTTCTAAACACATACTACTTGAATGGGACAGCATTCTGTAGTTTCTAATTCTGTCATATACAGTGCAATGTTTTTCTGTTTAAAGTGATATAATGGCATGGTTATGTCCTTTGAGGCCTTAATGTAGGTTAGATGCCTTGGTGTGAGTGCACATTTATAGCATATACAGAGCAAAAGAATATTAAACCAAGATATGAAAGAATATTTTTATCAGGAACATTATAGGCAAAGAATTAAATAAATGGATATTATTGATAGGAGTCAGCTTATCTTGAGATCATTCACATTAATCATTCTCCTTTAGACAATCAGTAGCTCTTTAGTGCTCCATGACAACTTTATCTAGTTAATATTCTGCATAAGAATTTTTATTATTTTAAAAATTTTAGCCAGTTAAGTCCATGGTTGTTGGGATTAGTCACTTGAACTTGACACAAGCTAGAACTGTTTTTAACCAATGTGTCTAAAAGGATAAGCCTTAAAACATTGATTATGCAGGATTCCATATTTTGCAGGTTCTATGCAAAAGTAAAAATATGTTTATTTTTATCTATTCTTCACATATCAGATGTTTTTCCTGTCAACGTACTATATTTACTGCAGTCTTGAGAAAAAAATATTTACCCATCTTTTGCTCCAAAAATAGATAATAACAGCATTTGTGGAGATCCAGCAGAACAACAGTAATCAATTTGATCTGGCCTCTAAAACACGTGTCATTTTGATAAATGGTCCTAATTAAGCTGAGGTTTCAGGTACGAAGCTGATTGAGTTAATGTGTTGGCACCTGTATGGCCATGATGGCCAGACGAGTACAGATGTTACAGCGGGGTAAAGGCAGCACTTTATTAACTTACACAAGTCTCAGAGTTTTGCATTTCTCATCATTTGATCCAAGTTTCTGGGCTGTGACAGCACTGGCTTTAAGTTTCATTTATTCACAGTGTTGCGTCAGGCAAAGGCAGCTATGGAAGTTTCAGCTCTTTCAGGTCATTTTTTACTGATCCTTATCCTGCAGTGAGAGACAAGTGCATAAAAATGATTAATTAGACAAGAAGCCTCATTGTTTCCAATCCTCGATTCATATTCCTTCAGCACAACATGGGTTTAAACTTCTGGAAACAAAGCTCTTTTTACGTCTCCTTACATTAATTTCAGAATAGATTGTCCTAAGTAAAGAATGTGCAGGACGCCTTCACCGCCTGCTGCTTCACATTTAGACAGACTTTTAGTGCAAAATGGTACAGGGACGTGATCTACTCTCCTGAATTCACATTGCTGTGGGTTCTTTCAGTATCAGATTTTACCATAGATAGTTCTGCAGTTGAGTACTCCAAGAGAAAATTAGTGATTTCTTTTTTTAATTCTCTACTTAATCATTTTAAAGTATTTTGGGGGTAGATAGGTACTTTGGGGGGAATATTCTAATCATCTCAGTGAAATTAATTGTTTCAACTTTATAATGCAGAAATCAGCAAATATTTCCTGTAAAGGATCAAATATTAAATATTTCAGTCTTTGTGGGCTGTATGGTCTCTCTTGCAACTGCTTAACTGCTATTGTGATGTGAAAGCAGTCATAGACAGTACATACATACATAAGCATGGCTGTGTTCCAATATAATTTTATTTATGGATACTGATCTATGACTTCCAAATAATTTTCACACGACATAAATTTGCTTTTATTTATAACAAATTAGAAATGTCAAAAATATTCTTAGGTAGTGGGCCATACAAAAATAGGCAGTTGGCTGGTTTTGGCCCATGGATCAGTTTGTTGACACCATTCCAATGTATTTCATGAAATACATAAATGGTGCTGTATTCAGTGCTGGAGTGGACACAGAGAAAATATAAGTGTTGTCACTGCCTTCAAGGAAACTTTCACTCAGATGAGAAAAAGTCAATTGCATAAAAACGTATCAATCAATATTATATAACAGAAGGTAATTAAATGCTAAAACCCAAATGATACTAGCCAGCCTAGGAGGAGGACCAGGGACCAGGGGGAGGGAGGGATGAAGTAAAGAGAAACTCTTGTCACAGAGGAGTGTGGGTTGGATGTAAGGGGAGCAATGTGAGTTGGGAAGAAATTGTAAGACAGCAGAGGTCTTGAGAGATATGGAGCTCAGACAAGAACTAATAGAAGATGCCTTTTTGAATTTAGAAAAACTTTCAGGAAATAATAGTGAATAAACCAAAACCCAAGCCACTTTATGATGTGGTTTTACTATTTTCAATAGCTACAAATATACCCACAAGTCAAGATAATTTTAAGGTCATTTTGTGTGCTGTGTTCTATGCTAGAAAACTCAGAAGAGAGACTGATTTTTTTCCCTTTTGATTTTGTGAGGCTTATCACTTGGTTTTTCAATGGCATATGCTGTTTTTCATTGTTGTGTATACGTTTGTCCATTCAGTAATCACTTATTACATGACCTTCTATGAGTTATGAACTGTATTGGTGTATTAGCTTGGGTGGTTATAGCAAAATACCCTAGACTGGGTGGATTAATCAACAGACATTTATGTCTTATAGTACTAGAGGCTGGCATTCCAAGATCAAGGTACCAAGATTTGGTTATTGGTAAAGATCTCTTCTTGGCTTGCAAATAGCTACCTTCTCAGTATCTTCACATAGGGGAGAGGGAGAGAGAGAGAGAGAAAGAGAGAGAGAGAGAGAGAGAGAGAGAGAGATATCTAGTGTGTCTCCTTGTAAGTGCACTAATGGATTACATCATGAGGGCCACCCTCATTACTTTATCTAAATCTAATTACTTCCAAAGACCCCACCTCCATTATTGTGGGGGTTAGGACTTCATATGAAGTGAGGGTGGGGGGAGGTGCACATTTCAGTCCATAACAGCTGAATACTGGGAATATAAAGAATAAAATCGGATATAATTACAGCCTTCTAGGGGCTTACTGTCTCAAAGGGAGATCCTATTTAGACTCTTAGTTTCAAAGAGTGGTAAGTGCTAAAATAGAGAAATATTATTTCAAGGGAAAATACACAGGTAGAAGTGCTTACCGGTAACTCTGCTTGAGGGGCTAGGGCAAGGACATGATTCATAGAGGTGGCAGTATTTGGGGTGTGTCTCAAATGATGAGCATGAGTTAACTAGGTGGGAGAGAATAGTCTCAGCAGTAGGGTCAGAGCTGGGAAAGCATGTGGTACATTCAGGAAATGCAAGCAACTCAACATGGCTAGCTTGTACAAAGACTACATTGGATTGGCAGAAGAAGAGTATAAGAAGTATTGGAGTTCAGGATTTAGAAAGCTCTTTCATGTCATGTCAGGAGTTCAAAGTTTATCCTGTGGGTTATGGTGAGTTGTTGAAAGACCTTGAGCAGAACAGTATATGACCAGATTGGTCATCCCTTTGGGCACAGTGTGGAAGATAGTTTGGCAGGGAAACAAGTTAAAAACCCACTGTGTTAATCCTTATAAAACATAATAGGCAGTGAGAATGGTAATGGAGAAAGTAGCAGGAGGGCATGGAGGAGTCTTAATAAAATGTCAGAGGTCTGACAGTTTGGAGACCTTATAGATGCATGATAATCAAATGGGCATCAGTGAATTGATTTGTTAGGATAAAAGGTACATTCAGTTTTTAGAAATGTTGAATTTGAGTTTCCAAGTGTAACTACCCAGCCCCTTGGGTGAAATATGGGCCTGGAGAAGGAGATTGGGGAATCAATCAATATGAAATTATAGTTGAAGCCTTTAGGGCAGGGAGAGGGAGCTATGTGAGAACATGAGGTCAAGGATAGAACTTTAGGGGAGGCCGATATCCAGGGGAGAGCAGAGGATGTGCATGGAAGCCAAACAAAGGTAGAATGGGAACCGAGGGAGTGAGGCACCTTTCAAGGAAGCTGAAGTAACTAAAGCGAATGACTAGGAGGTGTTTAGAGGCAGCCTCAAGGTCAGGAGAGGCTTTGTGAAAGATGGGCAGTATCTGAGTGTGCTACAGGCTGAGGTGATGGAGCCAGTCAAGAGTAAAAACCAGTGGGTTCCTGGTAACGTAGAGAAAGGAGATAATTCATGGAGCAAGGTTCTTAATGGGTTATAGGGGAGAGAAGGGGTAACCTTGGGTAGGAAGGGAATTCAAGATGAACAAAAAGAGATGAAATATATATATATATATATATATATATATGGTAATGAGATATATATATATATATATATATATATATATATATATATATATATATATATATATGGTATGTGTGTGTGTTTTAGGGGAAGCATTGGAGAAGAGGGCAGGTGGGGCTAGGGCAGTGCTTATCATAACCTTTAATGTGCTTATAGATCATTTGCAGATATTGTTAACACAGATTTTGATTCATGAGGTTCAGGCTGGGGCAGGAGATTCTGAATTTCTTACAAGCTCCCTAGTGTCAAATGATGCTGATGCTACAGGTCTGTGTGCTAAACTTTGAGTAGCAAGAAACCAGGGCATTTTCTAGAAGCTGCACTAGCACATACTCACTAGTTTTACTTAGCTTATGTGTTTATATGGGGGAGGGGTTTTGATGAGGAATGCTAATAGAGGGAATAAAGGTCCTCTGAAGCCAACCTTGGACACTGGACTGACTAGTCATAAAGGGTAAGTAGAAGCTGTTTTCTCCCTTCAAGTTGGAAAATAAAGCATTGCTGGCACCAATGTGAATGATTATGTGCTGTCTCCAGCAGTGTTTTTCTGCTGGCATGGATAGTGAGGTAAACATAGATAGTTGCACCAAAGTGGGGTAGAACAGTTGAAGAAATGTGCCATGTTGATTTCCTTTTGAAAGAGCTAGAGCTCATAGTCTAAGGAAGGAGGTTTAAGGTGTAAGAGTGAGAAAAGGGGATGTCAGGATATTATGTTCTGAGAGTGTGAATTCACAGTTGAAGATGATGGAAGTGTGGTAGCCTGAGAGATGATGGTCCATAGTAGCTGTCAGGGTACGTTGCTAAAGAATTGTTCAGATAGATGGCAGAGTTTAGGACTAGAGAAAGACAGATGCCAAAGTCCTCAGCGGTTGTGTGGCTTACTATAGGATCATAATAATGATGCAAAGAAGATGTTGAGGATGGGGTATCATGATATCATGAGTCTCTGGGGAGAAGTATGACGCAAGGTGGAAAAGCAGTAATTTGGCAATGGCAGAGAAAAATGCCACACAAGAATGATTGTATATGTAAGGGGTGTGAGAAAATGAGTTATTTTCATTAGAGAGGGGAAAAGGAGAAAACAAATCCTCAGAAAAGTACCGTAGGATAGGGAAGAAAGAGCATTCTGAAATGAGCCTGAAATATGCAGTAGGAGGGCATGGGCAAGAGTGGAGGTGGCAGGGGTGTTTCTAGAGAGCCCAGAGAAAGGGATTGACAGAGGAGACTGTGGGAGGAGCCAGGAGGAACCATGAGGAAGGGAAGAACAATAAGAAGGTAAAAGTGTGAGAAATGATTTGTACCTAAGGAAGAGTACCCTCGTGGAAGTGCTGAAAGATGACAAAAAGGAGAAGGGGCAGAGATGCTGTTGACTGACTGGTCTTGGGGTTCTAACTGAGATTGCCTAAGAACATTTTTGGAGGGGACACAGCAAACCTGATCCAAGGGTAGGTGGGTTGGGGTGGATGGGCCTGGTGTTTTTCACCCTGTGTGTTGTCTTGGTTGGCCAAAGAAATCTGCTGATTTTATAACATACCAAAAAAGAAAACTTTAAAGGATTATTTCTAGAATTTTTATAGGTATTGAGCATTTTTTTTTTAGTGACAATGCAGAAGAGTATATTGCTTGATTGAGAATCTGTTTTCTCTTATTGAAGCATTAGGTTTTATTTAGATAGTGTTTTTGCCTCTAATTATAGTATGGACATATTTCTTTTCCCTATAAATTGAAAAACATAAAATTACATAGAATTTCTTACTTTCTGCCTGTATTGGGACTGCTTTCAGGCTATCAAGATATAGACACTTTTCTTCTGAAGCTGTATAGCATACCATATGCAAAAGGCTTGCCTTGTTTACCAGAATAAGTAGAATATTACAATATTTCAACATTTGTTCTTTTTATTTCTTTAGTTTTGTGTATAACTAATACTGTTCTATTGAAAGCAATAGCCAGTGGAAAATGTAATTTTCAGCTTGAAAAAAAATACAGAGCATTCATTTTATTCTTAGGTTTGCAATACCTAAGAAAGAAGCTACAGTTTAAAGAGCTCCAGCAAAATAAATCTGAAATGGAAAGAGATACAGTGATGAGGACTGAAAAAGATACCTAACAAATCAACATGAAACCAGTTATGAGGAAGAAGGAAAGCAAAAGGAAATTGTGAAAATAACAAGAGATAATGAAACATTAGAAAAGATGAAAATGATAGCTTTCACTCAGAAATTAAACTTTATAGAAGTGAAAAGTTTGGAGAGCTTGGGAAGCAAACTAATAATAATTTGGTTCTGGGAGGTTAGGGATGGGGTCCAAGGAAATCTGTAAATAGGAAATAAGAATTGTGAAGGAATTTAAATTTAATCCAGGGAGCTTTGGGGGATTTTGTGTAAAGGATTGACATGGTCAGAACGACAGCAAGGGAGAGAATTAGCATTCAAGATGCAGGTGCAGAATGAAGCTAGAAAAGGCGTCTTAGGGGAAGTGTATACAGGAAATGTGGTTACCTACTGCGTGTTGGCATAGACGGGCCTTGGCACAACAGCACACCCAGGTCCTGGAATGGATGCTGGTTTCAGAACAAGACCTTTCCTTTAGGGTTTTTTCACGTACTGAAAGGAGACAAAGAATTTGCCCAAGCTTGACAAGGTACAAGGGAAGTCTCAAATATTGCTTATACAAACTTTCTTTGAAGATAGTTGGATGATATATCTGAAAAACTTTAAAAACATTTATTTTCTATGACCAAATAATACTACTTCAAGGAATTTATTGTTGGTAATAATAATTAGAGATGTCTTCAAAGATTTTTGATAGCAGATATCCGTAAGGTGACCAACTTTCTCCAATGAAAAGGAGGACAAATAAATTAAAGAAACAAATATTACAAATAAAAAAATTTATTCTTTGCAACAATAACTAAACAGAAAGCATTATAATATAGTAAATAGATAATGCAGGCATATTATGATTAATTATTTAAATATGAATATTTTTCGATTGAATGAGTATTTTTTGTTAATGTGTCATTTTCTAACAAAATATTAGAAATATCCGTACAAGAACTATTTTCCATATTGAATTTCACAGCAAGTGCTGCAGCTAGAGTATCAACATTCAGTCTTGATTTTTCAGTTGTCCAAAAATCATTAGCAATTGAAAATACCCTTTCAACTGCTGCATTAGTGCCAGGGCAGCACAGTGTAAATTGGACTAGAAGAAGTAAATTTTCATATGGTATATGTGCATTTTTGAAATGGTTGAATATTTCCACCTATCTTTTATCAACTTCAACATGTTCATTTTCCCACTCGACCAATTTTTCAGAATTTAAATATTCAGTTTTCTAATTTCTTCAAATACACAATTGTCGTCTATTTTAATGTCTGGTAGTTCTGTGGATAAAAACTGAACACAAGTCAAAAAGGAGGACATCTAGGAGGACAGTTTTCGAGGGAGGACAGAACTTCCAAAAGGAGGACTGTCCTCCCTAAAGGAGGATGGTTGGTCACTTTAATATCCATTACAGCATTACTTATAATAAATATCTTAAATTTGGAAACAACCTAGACATATAACAATAGCACATTGCTTAAATAAATCTTAGCTGGTTTACTCCCAATGTATTATAATACAATGCATTTATAGAAGAATATTTAATGTTGTTGGAAAATCTTTATGATACATTGTTAAGTGGAAAAGAACTAGTTCACAAATAGTTTTTATAATACGGGGAAAATGTATGTATCTGAATGTATGGAGAGATACTGAGTATTTTGTCATTATTTATGGTTATGAATATAAAAATGCATATGAGAAGACTGAGAGTCTGCTTTTAATAAGTCCTAGGGTTGAATTGCCATATAAGAAGAATTTGTATTATGTTGTCTAGACAGTCAACCGATTGAAGTCAGGGTTCTCTATAGCATCATCAAAGCAGAAACTATATTTTTATTCATAGCTTAAGTACCTTAAATGCAGGACAAGCTTCTTTGGGGCCAAACATGAAATTAGCAAAGAAGAGGCCATATGCTGTTTCTATCAGAAGTATGATGGGATCATCCTTTGTGGAAAATAAAGTTTTTTTTTATTTAAAGGGCCAATTAAAATGTTTTAAATGAAATGTCAAGAAAAAAATAGTATGGGTTGGCATGGGTTCTTTTTTCCCCTTGTTCTCTCTTCCATTTTCAGACTAATCCTTTCCCTTTCTTACATCAAAAATTCCTGATCCTTTGAGTTTTACACCAAATAGATATAATATCCCACCTTCTCCTGAAAAACTATGTTGTCGGGGAAGCCAGAATGGCTCAGCAGGTTGAGCACTCGCTTTGCAGCCCTGGGGACAGAGGATCGAATTCTGGCCCTGTTTCTGTGTGGATCTATGTGCTGAACTAGGGTGTGCTTCCCATGCGGGAGGCCCCCAGTTTAGTTCTCGCACCCTGGTTCGGCCCCTGGCTCAAGAGGCTCCTAGCCCAGTTCCCACACTGCACAACCCTCACCCACTTGTGTGGAATGAAACCATGTCAAAAGCTGATGATACACAACTATGGAGACTGCTATGGGTCCTCTCCCTTCTCTCTGACTCTCTCTGTCTCTGTCAAAAACAATAAAATACCGGTATATATTACAAAAAAAGTCTTTGGCCCTGTATTAGTCTCAAACATCCATCTACGCCATTCCTGTTTTCTTTGTAATCACCCTCTTTAAAAAATTGTCTATACATGTTATCTCTAATACTTAGTTTTAACCCAACACTCAGCTGACACTGTTTTTGTCAGGGTTACACATGACCTTCACATGGCCTGATTTAGTTGCCACATCTTTGTTCTTTTTGTTTTTAGACTTACCACTGGATAATTTGCCCACTCTCTTCTTGAAGCATGATCCCATTTTGACTTCTTTAACCTCAGACTCTTTCTGTTTTTTTCTCTTATCTTACTTGATGATTTTTCACTTGTCTGCCTCAAAATTTTGCTGTTTCTGTCAACTAAACCTGGGCCTTCCCTCACTACTCTCTTTTTCTACACTTCCTCTCTAATAGATCTCACTCTATCCATTAATTTAATATTGTCTCCAGCTGCCATCTTTACATCTGGTTGATTGTTTCATAGGCTTGTCAAATTTAACATGTCCAGAATGGAACCTTGGATAACATCCTCTTCCAAATCTGTTCCTCTTTTAGTCCTCCTTATTTCCATAAGGGCCACCAACCTCTACTCAGTTGCTTGAGAAAAACACTGGGAGTCGTCTTTACTTCGTCCTTTTCACCTCTCAAATTCAATTTATCACAATAATCTATAGCTTTCACTTTCTATACATCTTAAAACCTACTGCCTATTTCTATCGTCTTAAGCCACATGATGTAGTCCCTTACTTGGACTCCTGCCACAGCCTCCTAACTCTCTCTGTCCCCAATCTTGCCACCTTTCACCTGTTCTTCAGCCAAAAATGCTTTCTTTTTAAAAAAATTAAATATGATTTTGCTTCTTAGGTGAACTCTAGGCTCCTTACTATGGCCTACTAAACTGTTTGGTCTATCATTCCAACTTCACTTTGTGCCTAAATCCCTTTTGCTCCTGAGACCTCATTCTTTAGGTCTCAGATTAAATGTAATTCATTCCAAGAGGTTTTATTCAGCCTCCTGATAAAGTAAATCTTTTCTCCATTATTATTCTCTAGCATAGAATCATTTTAGTTTTCTTTACAACACTTACGATTGATTTTAAATTATGTATGTTTATATGTTTATTGTGTATTTCCTCTACTAGGCTGGAAGCCCCCTGAGGTCAAAGCCGAAGTCTTCTCTGATCCCTGTTTCACCCCAGGCCCTAGCACAGTGCTTATACGTAGCAGATAGTATGTTTTCAATGGATATTTGTGAAATAAATGAATAGATAAATATTTTCTAAGTGTTGATTCTATTTGGTGTTCATGTGAAGAGTAAAGATAAAAATGATCCAGGTTGTAAGATGTTTGCTGTGACTCCTGGTGACACAGGATAAGTGATAAGAATTGGTGGCACATTATGGGGAAGAAGAAAATATAACAGCAAGGTTTAGAACTTGAAAAATGACAAAATGATTATATCTTTGCAGGGATGAGGAAATAGGGCAATAAGGTCTGAGGAAAGAAAACTGGGAGCTTAGTATTCTCTACCTTTTGTGGGAGATCTAATACTTAAAAAATATCTTCAGGCAACCTGACTCAAAAATAGAATTCATAAAACTACTCAGGATAGAATACAGCACAGAAACCACAAAGACACTAAAATTGAGAAAATTTGTGTAGGTATCAGGTTTTGGGCATCTTCATAAATATGTACCAGTGAATATAAGA
>PVKE010045421.1:0-12624 GCA_004027555.1 Craseonycteris thonglongyai | reverse complement strand
GAGCACCAGTTCAGAAGTCACATACATCCCCTGCGGTTTGGCCTGGAGCTAAAAACTTTCTGCTCAGTGACCTTTCCCCTATGACTCCTGCCCCTCCCTCGCTTAAACTACTCGCTAGAGCCCTCCAATCCTCCGCCAATCCTAAACTGCCACTTATCCCAACCAATCACCTTTTGACATATACCCCGCCAAACAGATAGCCCTGCCCTCCTTTGTCCCTACAGTATATATGCCGCTGTAGCCGAAATAAAGTTTTGAGGCTTGATCAGAATCCTGTCTTGCCTCCATTTCTTCGTGTCTCCTGTCTCTTGTCCTTCATAGGTTCCCCCTCGGGCCGCGTTGTCGTGCCCCGCTGGACGGGGCACAATTGCCCGGGCACAGAATAGTGCAGATATCTCTTTAAAACACAAAACAAAGAGTATGAATCACAGCAGTTGGGAATAGCTGTCTAATCTAGTCTGAGAAAAGAAAGGATAATACCACAACAGGTATGTCCCAACTTTTTTTGAGAAAACATGAATTACACTTGAATAAATCCTAATTTCTAAAGTACTTGTATAGTTCATCTGTGTACACATAAGAAATCTCTCAAAACACATTACCTAAATCATAAGGAGGAACCCTCAGACAAACCTACATTAACATACAAGCTACCAAATAACTGGCCTGGGCAATTCCATATTCCAAGGTCAAGAAAAAGAAATGCTGAGCAACTCTTCCAGATTCACAAACACCAACAGATGAACCTGAGCAAAGGGTACAAAGGAATTCTTTTACTAGTAGTGTTCAACTTTTCTATAAGTTATTTTTTGTTGTTGTTGTTTTATTTTTTTGCTTAAAGTATATTTTAAATATCACATTTAAAAAGTGAGTAGAAAATAAAAATTACCCCAAATGTGCTAAAATCCATAAGCTACAGATGGAAAAGAGAGGAGATGGCTTAATGTCAAGGAGATTAAGGGATGTCTCTAATGCCTACAGACAGGGTGAACTGTCTTTATTACATGTCCTGTAGCATGTCGTGCATGTCTTTGTGGCATTTCTCCTAATCATAAATAAATATCTGGTGGCACCATATCTTGTTTGTTATGTATTCCTACACCATAGGGTCAGAGTGGACATTTGGTAAACTTTGCTGGGGTTGATGAAGTAGTATGTCATTAATAAGATTGTAAGAATTGTCCCATTTTGGTCATTTCTCACACGCAGGGAAATGGCATAGTGAAGAGAATCTTTATGCCACAGAGAAAAGTGATCTAAAATGTAAATACACCTGATCCTGGAACAACATGAGGGCCAGGGGCACTGACCACCCAAGTCTTCAACATCCACATACAACCAAAGTCTGCCCTATGCACACCTGGACACCCTGGCACTTCAACAACACGCGTTTGAACTAACTGTGTGGTTATCCTGAAGTACATGGATCACTGCCTGTAAGTGGACCCACGTATTACCACCCACGATGTCCAAGGGTCAACTAAATACAGTGAGAAAATAGCTCTTGCTACAGAAACCCACTGTTTAGTAATAGCTGCTGTCAGATTGTATTTTTTTTGTAGGGAAGGGCCCTGTGCACCTGAAGATTACACGTGAAAGAGGAAAGACGTGTGTACAGTAGCAGCAAGGACACACTGCACTTCACAGAGCTTCCTACTTTGCCGAGGACCAGAAACATCTCCCAGTAGCTGTGAAATGATGCACAGGAGCAGTGTGCAGTCCTGGGACAGGGCGGCCCGGATGAAGCCATTCTCCCACTCCTGCGCCCGTTTATGCCTTTTGCTAGCATCTATAAAGAGTGTGACACCTAGAAGACTCATTAACTGAAGTTATCACCAAACTACCAATTAGCACTAATGCTCAAAACACAGCATGTAACAAACTTGCTATTATGTTTTGAGCAAAGTCACTAACCATATTAAAGAAAAAGGAGACTGCTAAGAGTATAGGATTCTAGTACTTCTTTTTAGAAGGTAGAAACTGAACTTGTCCAATAATTTGATGAAAATGATAAAATACACAGCAGAGATCTCACAATAGACTGCATACCTTTACTTCCTTTATAGTGGAAAGTGGTGCACTTAGAAACTCCTCAGTTAATCTCTTCCAACTAGTAGTTTTTCTGAGATCAGAATTAATTTTTAATAATTTCTAAAATATATCAGTAAATCGTTTTATAAAGCCGTATCAATAAAAATATTACTAGAAATACAGATATTTCTGAATATGTATATACCAGTATATATAAACTGACTTACCATTCTATGGTCTTTTCTACTTTGTGGCTGTTGACATCCAAGGGCCACATGTTGTGTGATATTCAGACCTTAATAGACTTTGGTATACTACTGATAATCAATATGTAAAGAACCATAGATAACACACCATCCTATTCAGACGCATTCTTCATGGTCAACTTCCCATGCAGAAGGTCAAAGTCTGTGAAGGAGGCAAATTCCCAAGCAGCACATAACCATTATCAGGGTCACATTTCATAAGTCTGTGAATCTGTCTATGCCTTCTCCTTGTATGCCCCTGCACATGATGGTACCATACCTAATGTTTCCATTTCTCAAAGAAAGTTTATGGTTTGTAGCTCCAAACCAAGGCTACTCTAAAAGAAAGACAGTAAGGGGTGGGAGGTGGGGTGGTGAGCAAGAGAGACAGAGACAGAGAGAGAGAAGAAAAGGAAAAAACTCCTTTAAAGTACTTGCCTGAAGCAAAGCAATTATCAACAACTTGTGATTTTTAGAAAGTTACTTAAATAATAAACTCTAATTAGACTATTTAGCAGTTCCATTATTATTTAGCAATTTGCGACTTTTCTTACATTTTAAATCAGTCCATCTAAACACAGAAATTTACTCAACCCCGGTAGTACAATTTCATTGCTGTAAAACTATATTTCATGGCAAGACAATATCTTTCTATAATAAAATGGTAATAGAAAAGAGTACCAATTATCCCAGTATTTTCTCAAAATAGGTAGACTTTGTTTCATGCCTTAATTTTATGTTTCTCTTTGCCCCATACTGAAAGCTCAGCATAATTATCCTTGAACAGGTTGAGCGAGGTCTCTGCAAAGTCTGCTCAGGGTGATGATTTAGCTTTTTGTAGTTGTTGTTTGCAGAATTTAGCTGAGACTGTTACAAGCAATTTATCAAAATAAAGCCTTGATTGGCTCTAGCAGTTTTTCATAATTGATAAATTAAAGAGTTTTGTACTAAATGGAGGGAGAGAGAGGTTAAATAGTTGAATTACTAAGTTGCAAAAAGATTTCTATTTGAATGTGAAAACAATGTAAAGGGGTCCCTAATTTTTATGGGACTGGAATCATTCCAGAGGATTTAATGATACTGCTGGGCTACTGAAAATGTGCAATTGAATACTATGATTTCTAAGTATACTTCCTTAAAATGTAATACTGCTAAGAAATATTTAAAATAGGTATTGTAAAAGGCAAGTTGAATATGCAAATTTGGGGGTGGGATTAAGCAAAATGGTTTTCTTTAATGTGTTTTTTATTTTCTATCTTAAACACATTGCGTACAGATTACGAGAATCTTCGTTTTTTCTGAGCCATGCGTTAAGGACGGGTAACGAGAATTCTCGTTTTTACACTTGACCTTTTATTTTTTGCAAGATTTATTTAATTAATGAAGTTTGGTTGATATATAACAAGCAAATATTATCAATGGATACATTTACGTGAGTAAGTACAAAACATTTCATTGAAAAGTTATAAATAATATGGAAGCAATAGCATTTTAAAGAGAAGAGTTCATTTCAACGTGGTCTCATTTAAATACCTGCTGGAACAGAGGGGTATGAGGGTTTGAAACCCCGCCGTATGCAACGTGTTAAAATGAAAACCCGTTACTTTTAAGTCATGGAAAAGAATGTTACAGAAGGATTTTCCCCACCAAGTTGTTGCTACATATTAACTGAAGAATTCTGGTAAATATATCTTCCTCTTCTAAAGCACACTTGACATTTCTGATCTTTGAACTCTGATTTTTACTATTTGTAGGGCTCCTGAGTAAGATTTTAAGTAGAGATATTTTTTAGCTCAAATGACCCTCATTGCTTCTGAATCCTAGTCATATTTGGGCATTGTATTGTGGAAAAGCCGTATTAACTAGATTTCAAGTATTTATCCACTTCCACTATACATTGTACCCTGACTTGGAGATTTCATAAACCAAGTAATCTCCATTCTTCTAAATATCAGTTAAATCCAACTAATCAGACCTATTATCAGCACTAATCCTAACACAAATTACAAAGCAGCCATTACTAATTAGCCCTCCTTCCTGATACCAGGAGCCCAGGAAAGCCTACCCACATTACCATGTTAAAAGAGAGTCTATTCTGAATTGCTGTTTGTTTGAAAAGGAAGAAAGAAAATCTTTGTTCCTTTTCAGCTGGCAGTTTTCCTAAATTAGGTTAACTTCTAATTTAAATAAAAAAATTTAAAAGCCTCACACAATGAGACAGCAATTGCCTCCAAAAAAAAAAAAAAAAAGGTGATTGAAGGATACTGCAGTATGCTTGCATGAATAATAAATAATACTTAGCATTCAGATGG
The DNA here is from genome assembly GCA_004027555.1 of Craseonycteris thonglongyai. Lineage (NCBI taxonomy): Eukaryota > Metazoa > Chordata > Mammalia > Chiroptera > Craseonycteridae > Craseonycteris > Craseonycteris thonglongyai. The sequence goes on along the minus strand of PVKE010045421.1, from coordinate 8,036 downwards.
AGCTTTCCCCTCATCAAATCATGTCTTTATGAGCATTAACTAATTCACACATTATTCTAGCAAGAAAAGTAAAAGTGGTGCAGTATTTCTCTATTTTCAAAGTTGGATATACTGAGGCATAAAAAGGCAATACTGTCCTGATGATGATATGTGGGTTTCAGAATGAAAACTGTATTGTCCAACATTTCCTTGTGGGAGCTGTCTATGCCATTAAGCTAAATCTAAAATTAATTTTTGCCAGAAGCACTGTGTGGGCTTTGATGTTGTTGCTTTGGCCAATTTTGATTCCCATTTCTGCCAATGGCTATGCAGAGTTGGACAGAATACCTAGAGTCTTTTTGCCTAATATCTTATTCTAGGAAGTGGTGCCAGGAACCACCAGCCTGGGTGAACGAAGTCCCCGAGTTCGAGCGGTGGGAATTAAAGACTGACAAAATTATTAGCCAACTGTCCTCAATAGGAGCAGCCCCGAATAGCCTTCTTCAATCACTTATATAGCAAAGCTTTATGCCATTACAAGGAGCAAGGAAAGACAAAAAAGGAGTTTTTCAACTACACCAAGAGCTACTCATTAACTGAAGTACAGCGCAGGCAGTTTGTTATCAGGAACATGCAGACCCTCTCCCATGCATTCCTTTCTAATCCCACAACCTGTGATCTATCACCTGGTGTCAGTTGTCTGACTTTCATGTGAAGCTGCACGTACACATTTTTATATAACTAATCACCCAACTATCCCCCGACGGAGATGAAAAGGGGGGACCGAGGCTTTGCCAACAAGGCCCCAGGCCAGTCCCTCCCATTAGGCCCAGGGAACCGGTGCTTTGCCATCAAGGCCCCCCAAAACCTTTTTGTTCAGGCTCCGTACCGGCTCCCTACAAAGTGGGAAAATTATGTACATACTATACAAACACATAGTGCCTAGTAAACACTCAACAAATGGTAGTTACTATTCACCATTAGGAGAAGTGTTTATAAGACAATTACTCATAGTAAGCTAACAGAGTATTTCAAGTACTTCTGTCAGGAAATGGAGACATAAACTCAACTAGGTGTTCAAATGGAATAAAACATTCCAATTCCCTTGGAAAAATATTGATGGCACAACTTCAAAGACAGTGCTTCATAGTTCACATGATATGGAATTAATGTACTCCCAGGGAGTACTCATTCATCTCAAATTACTGGTTTCCACCCTTTATAACATTAAAAAATAATCTCAAGATATTGATTTTACTTGCAGTATCCATTGATGGTGAAAATAAGAATTGCGATGAATTCAGTGACACTGCTGTGATACTTCTAAACATATGTATGTTTTTATTCCAATCACAAGAGATAGTACCCTAAAGAAAAAACCAAAAACAAAAACGGTGTAGAACATGTGTGACAAACATGTGTTTGGTGCACAAGTGAATTTGAGAAACATTTGCATTAGGTTCAAGATTCCTCAGAGGTCTGCAGTCCACAGCATGGAACCCTCTCCTGCTGTGAGCACCCCACCAGAAAAACAAAGCGTCACAATCAGTTTCCGTGTTCTCAAAATTTTTCAAATAGGACTTTGTGGAATGAAACTTAGATCCTCATATTGTTTTAAAGCTAGAAGATAATTTAGAGATGTCCAATGAAAGTCATCCATTTTAAGATGAAATACACCAAGATCTAGAGATGGTATTCTTTTTTACCTCTCTATCAAATAATGACAGAAATCAATTTATAATGCTTTAATTCCAGCCTGCTCTGTGTGTGTGTGTGTGCGTGCATGTGCCACACACATGCTTTTATCATTTTGATTTTGTATTTTGGTCCATCCTAACAGATGTGATGCACTATTAATAGCTATAATCTATTCAAATATCATGTAGTAAATGTGACTGTTCCTCTTACTGTGAAATTTAAGTACTGTCTAGTAAAATAAACCTAAACACACTCAAACAGGGGAAAATGCCTGTTATTTCAGGGTTAGAACATGCTAATTTTTCTTTTGTAAAGTGAACCTAAAATGCATCATCTAAAATAAAAAACAAAACACTATACTATTGTCTTGTATCATTTCAACAAATTACATTTAGACTCCACATGGCTTTTATTTGATGGAACTGTGTCCAGAGCTACATGCAAACTAAAAAATCATGGTCTTTGAGAAAAAGCAATGTTGAACTATCAGTTATTCTGTGTCACAAAAAAATATTTGTTGGCTGAGATTCTGACAAACTTTTATTTTCAAACAGGTTTTTACTAAGTTTTCTTTTCTAGAACAATAATCTCATTTAAAACTATACATGTATGTATGTATATATATGTGTGTGTGTGTGTGTGTGTGTGTATGTGTGTGTGTGTGTGTATGTATATATATATCCATCCATCCAAAGGTGTAAACAAATTAATGAAAACTTCCTAATTCCCAAATGTCACAGCAATGGTAGTGGCTACGACAGGGAAAATCCTAACATTTATTTCCCAAATTAATTGTCTAATATTAGCTATACAATTATTCTTAATTTCTATTTAGGAGTATAATTTCAACCTCTTTTTTCAGGACATTCTGAATATTACAAAACAATCAGGTTTACCATGTTTACCTATCAAAACTACTCTCTTCAACGATTTAAGTTTCATTTTATTTTGTAGGGTAACTGTCTCCTACCAGGTTATTTCAAAGATACAGAACCAAAACAAAAATAAAGACGATTAACCCCTCCCCAAAACAGAATTTGGAACTTAACTGTTTTTAGTGGATTCAAATTACCTTTGTGGAATTATTCAGCCACAACTAAGTACATGTCAAACAACTATTGGAAAATAACATTGCTATTTTGTCATCATTGTGAAATTCATAATTTCCTGGCCTTTGATTTTACCTTAATTTTCAGGCAACTTACCGAGACCTACTTATAGCAAAAATTTTGTTAAGGAGATAAAGTAATCCAACTCTTTGTGAAAGGGGGAGAAAAGTAGATCCTTTTCTTTTCATGTAAACTTTATAGTGAAGAAAAGTACATAGTTACAAAAATTACATACTTAAAAGAGCTATATCTTGTCTAGAAATAATCATAAATTTCTAAGTATTCTGGAATATACTGTTTCAGTAATTTCTTTCAAAGAAAATTATATTTAGATTATCGTTATTAGTTAAGAAAACAAGCCAAAATTTTGGTATTGAATCCTATGTGTTTGTATATTACCATAGCACATATTTCTCACCCTTTACAAAGAGCTTTCTGTGGAAACAACTTCATCATTGGGAATTCTCAAAAAGAAAATATGATGTCATCAACATAACTAAACCTTGACCACGTCGCACACTATTATCTTGACAGAATAGTTAAAAAATTAGCAAGGGAGAAACACCAAAGAAAACATGTCATACACTCACATGCTAACTCATGTTTCATGTTCCTACTGCCAATACGAATGATAACTGGTGCTTTAATTAACTGGCATTAAGTGTGAATTAAGACTATTCCAACTAAATTTTAATTTAAAAAATTTGGCACAAACTCAGTCATTCAGTAAAGAGTTGTGGCCCTTTGGTGTGTTTCTAGGTACAGAATATAGGAATTTATTATTGACAAGCACTAACAGATAAGGTTATTACACAAGTAGAGTGTGGACAAAGGTAAACCAGGCAACTGATGAAATCTGTGGCCAAGGCAAAATAGCAATTTCTGAGCCCAATGATAATAAGGTTACTGAAATGAAGCAATGTAGTTTCCAAACTGAACTGTCATGAAGGAGGAGATTAGCTTCAAACTGGCATGTCAGTAGTAATTAAAATATTATTTATCTTTTTTTCAGTTCCAAATGACTTTTATAGTCTTACTGATTTTATTCAAACAGCTCTAGTGAGGTTAGGAGGATGCTTCTGGGAGGACAATAGGATATAAGTAGGTGGTAAATAGGTTTGGAAGGAAAATCTGTAGGGTGGAAAAGGAAAAGTAGACATATTAACAGACTGAAATTTGTGAATACTTCCACTAACAAAATCCTGCATTACCCCAGTAAAAAGAAAGTTAAAAGGATTCTGTAAAAAGAGAAACATGTGATATGAATGCTTACAAAGCAATACATATGACTATATGTATTGTTCACAAGGTTATGGGAAGTTTCTTTGAGGCATGACAACAAAAGTAAAGTTCCTGAAATAGATTTCTCTTGAAGAGTGAATCGTACTATTAATAATAGCCTCTCCAATGATCCCCTGACTAAAATGACTTGTTTGCCCAATCAAATACTTGGTCAATTTATTCCAGAAGGGCATGACTCATATGTTAGGTGAGAGCATAAACAAAGCTTTTAAGAAAACTCATTTGTTTTGTGTGTCTAGATTTCCCCTCCTAGGAGAAAGTGAGCTCCCTACTAAGAAGAGAAAAAATCCTGTTGTAGCTATTATTGGTATTAATTTTGGTAATCTCATGTTCAAAATAAAGCAGATCATGTATCTGTATGTATGTTTATACAAATGAGTTCATGAGACATTATGGGATCACAGATCTTATGGCTATAAATAATAAAAAGTCACTAGGCCCAGGATCCTACTTTACCTTAAAATAAGAGTGAGAGAGCTCTAAACAGTAGTGAAAAACAACTTTGAAAGAAAGGACTGTGAAAATGAAAATGGTGTTTTTCGTATGTTGCTAGAGTGAGCATAGGTCTTCATACAAACTGAGTGCCACACTGGGGACTCCATAAAACCAAGTTTCCATTCTTACCACATAACTTGGCCCATTGCAACACAGAGAGGATACATCCATCTTGCAGTAAGTGAGCTGTACTGCCCAAAATCAGATGCAGATATTCCCTTGCAAGCAACACACTTGTCCTTGCAGTGAAAGCCTTCCCAAAAAGTCATAATTAGCCATAAAACAGCCTCCAAATGAATTCTTCATGGAATCCACTTTACAACTGCCTAATTACATGTGATCATCTTTCACTTAATGGAACTACACTCACATTACTCAATAAATAAGTGAATTTTCTACACAGAATATTAAGTACTAACAGTTCTTTTGGAAAAAACAAAACAAAACACCACAAAAAACCACACACACACACACACACACACACACAAAGGAATCACCAGAGACCTTGTACAATCAAGAACAGAGAATAAAGGGGACCTTGGTTTCAGTACGTAAGAGAAAGTCTGAAAGTGTGGAAATTTCTATAATATTTTAATCCCCTTAAAAGCATGATACTTTACAAACTCTGCCATTCCCCACACAGCTGTTAGAAGCACAAGAAAGTGATTTTCTGTGTGATCGAGGCTCTCTCTACACAGGACTTTGTAGATTTCAGATCTCATTACCCAAGAAGCCCCCTCCTGCCAGTATCTGCCCAGCCCCAATAAATCAAAATAAACATATAACACATGCTTCCGGAATGAATATTGGCTGATCTCATATCTATGAGCGAAAAATAAAATAGTGTTTTAAAATGGGCAAGCCAATCAATTTATTTTTTCTATAACGCATGGAAGCACTAGGAAAAAGAAATTATATTAGCCAGATGGAAATTGTTACTTATATTTATATTCTCATTGCTTTACAAATGTTAACACACACTGTTATATGACAATCCATAAGAAAAATAACAATACAAATATCAAGTAAATAAGAAAAGCTCTATTAAAGTTCATAAACAATTGACTGAATGCATTATGTGTTTCTGTACTACGAAGTAAATAGAAAGTATCTGTAAAATATTCCCAAAGTTGCATGCCTGCTACGCAAATTTTAAAATCTCCATGCTAAGGTAGTGATATCAGTTAATTCTTTAGCTGTAATCATCAGAGTTCTGGGAAATCAAATACCCTTCTGCTGCAGCGAGTAATCATGTCAATGGGCAACTACCATTTCTTAGGGATCAGGGTAGCCATCTCCAAAATAGGGCAACTTCAGCCTGGATGTATATGGTGCTTAGAAAGAAATTGAGAGTAAGATTTAGCAAGGATATAAACTACCCTTTAGTGAAAAGTAGAAACATTACACAACCTCTGCTCTGTCCCTGGTTCATTTTGCTTTTTATTTTGGTAAGGCTAAATGACCTTTTTCCACAGGAAATAAATCTGTAAGGAGCTGAAAATCACAATCAATTAACACACTAACCAAAAGGAGAGTCCTCTCAAGTTATGATTTTGGATGTGCTAAATACAGGTGTCAATGTGTTTGTGAAAAGCAAGGTTAAGCCAAGCACAGACTTACACTACTGTTGGAAAAGAGGACCGAGTTTTGTTCTGTGAAAGACTTCATGCTGCCTGTCTGGGACATAGTCGTAGCAGCTAAATGCAAGGTTTGATTCAGTGCCAGTTTTAACAAAACCCAGTGTTTACCATATGAGCCAACAGGGATTTTGGAGGTCTTCCTCAACACCTTAAAAGAAAGTAAACCAGAATCCAGCATAATATGAAGGTGTATTTTGCACTGTACGGTTCTCAACTTCAGCATTGGTCATAACTTATTTATTAGTACAATAAAGACCGATGGCATTAGCTAAATAGACACAATTAGAATTACACAGTGTTCATCTGTACACAATGGTTTGTCTGACCGCATAGAATCATTCATGTTAAATCTTTTCATTTCAAACAAACTTTTTATTGCTTTGCTAAAACTAAAATCTACACACTGTGCACATGCCAACACACACACACACACACACAAATACCATGAGACAAAGAGAACGTTCACTTTTAACAACAGAACTGCAATAAAATCAAATATCCTTTTTACTGCACAGGCATTGCCTAGATTAGAAGACACTTGCCGCTTCTCAAAGCAAGTCTGGTTACCATAACAAATGTACATTTTACCAGACTTGGAATTCTAAATGTGATAATACAGTTTCATGTTGCATCAGGAATAAAATCAATACCATTGGTCCAGCACACAGGAAAAATGGAATCTATAAATGGCTCTTATTGAGTAATTAAACACCTAGTATTGTCATGGGCAGTGAAAGAATGAATATGATAAGCTAAATTTTTGCAACAAAATACTGCAGTGATTAGTACCTCCTTACACATTACATAAAAATGACTGCCTTCTGTGCATTACTGCGGGCAGAAGAACAGGGATGCGAGAAGGAGTTGCCAGGACCACAATAACAGGCTAACCTTGAACTGAACTCCTTTCCTTAAGAAATTAAATGCTGTAGCACAAGGGTGGCCAACTTTTCTGTATATAATATCTACTTTTTATCTTAAAAGTGTGTCGCGATTGACTTGTTGTCATAGGCATAGTCTAATGGGGAGAAGGGGTGTGAAATGCATACTATGTTTATATACTGTGTTTCAGTATAAGGTGCATTCCAGCGAGGTATGGGTAGATATGTAAAATATATGTTCAAAACTATTTTTTATTTTTTAAATCACTTATTAAGTTTTCGAGATATAGGCTCATGAAGAAAATAAATTTCCTGACCCAACTTTTGATAGCAGCATTCCGTACATGCGGTACCTAAAAAAGTCGATTTTCTGACACTTTTTCAAGATAGATTTTTACTAACTTAAAATGCAATTTAATTTTTTTATCAACTGCAATGTATAAGTTGCTGTACTATTTGTTCGTAAATATGAAAAAGTTGTTATAAAAATGCACAGTATGGATGATAATTTGATTTCAATATTTCACTTTCGCGTTTTTTGGGCATCCAGGAAAATTTATCATGAAAGAATAATATGACTTACTTTTTGTTAATCTATCAATAGCTCGCTGAGTACACCTCATACTGAAATATAGATATACGGCTTATCTACCTACATAAAAAAACAACAACAATAATTATTTAAAGGGCCAAAAAACCAGGGGAATTAAAAGAACATGGATAATTATTAACCATATTTATTAATTCAAAGTAGCTACAGATAAAGACAGATTTAGAATTTACTTTGTTGCCTTAACATTAATGGGAAGACTGAGTTTGCATGTCTCTAACCAAGGAATCATAATTAGGTGTATATCCTGACAAAGATAATAATAATGAGTCTTCAGTATGGGAATCAGTCAGGACAGAACGTTGTTTAGTCTTCGTTAGCT
>PVKE010045420.1:0-12626 GCA_004027555.1 Craseonycteris thonglongyai | reverse complement strand
GAATGGCGCCCTGTGCTGAGGGGTATGGCGCCCTGTGCTGAGGGATATGGCGCCCTGTGCTGAGGGGTATGGCGCCCTGTGCTGAGGGGCACGGCGCCCTGTGCTGAGGGGTATGGAGCCTGTGCTGAGGGATATGGCGCCCTGTGCTGAGGGGCACGGCGCCCTGTGCTGAGGAGAATGGCGCCCTGTGCTGAGGGGTATGGAGCCCTGAGCTGAGGAGAATGGCATCCTGTGCTGGGGAGTATGGAGCCCTGTGCTGAGGGGTATGGCGCCCTGTGCTGAGGGGCACGGCGCCCTGTGCTGAGGAGAATGGCGCCCTGTGCTGAGGGGTATGGAGCCCTGAGCTGAGGAGAATGGCATCCTGTGCTGGGGAGTATGGAGCCCTGTGCTGAGGGGTATGGCGCATGTGCTGAGGGGTATGGTGCAGGCACCCCAGCCTCACTGACCCTCAGCCCCCTCCTAGCTCTGCTCCCTCTCCTACTCCCCTGTCCCCAGGTGCATTTTCTGTCTGGCCCCTTCACCACCACCTTCCTCTCCCTCCTCCTTTCTTCCTTCTCTGCTTTCCCCTCACCAAGAAAACCTGGGTGGTAGCAGACAGGACCACCCACTCTCTGGCCTCCTAGAGGCCTGGCTGGTATTTCTCTGGTATCCTGTGCCACAGCAGGGACTTCTCCCTCAGACAGTTCTGGGCAACCCCTGCCATGCTCCCCTGCCCCTGGCACTGAATGACAGAGTGCCTTGTGAGAGGTGCTGGGGTGTGTCCCCTCTCTATCACAGTGCCAGAAGTCCCACCAATGCAGTACGCTCCCCTTAGGTCTGACGCCATAAGAACTGTAGCCTCAGGACCCATCAGTCATTACTATCCGAGTATGAATCAGTGCCTCAGCCCACACCTTTCCGGACCATTCCCAAGAGCAACACTGAACAGAAGGGCCTGCGTCTGCCTTCCAGGGACTCAGGCCACACCCTTCTCCCCATCAGATGGGGAAGCCAGTGCTAATCGACAGCATCATGAGGTACCCTGAAGGGAAATGAGTCAGGAGAGGACCCCCCCTTCCCCCCCTGGGGTGAGTCACAGCTGGATCCCCGGGCACCCTGCTGCTGTCCCCAGGGATCCCATCTTCCAAGGTCTCAGGGCTGGAGATAGGCTGGGCCTCTAGAGAGCTGGGAAGGTGGCATGTGAGGTGACTGGGGACGTCCGCCCATCTAGCCCCCAGTCTCCAGCCAAGGAAAAGATTGCAGCACCTTCACTTCCTTGGGCTTCACCTGAAAGCCCCCCTCAAAACCTCCTCAGCATTGACAGTGTGCAGACACTGTGCTGGGCAGTGAGGAGTGCACAGAAACGCAGAGGCTGGGCTTGGCCTCATTCAGGAGGCAGAAGAGCACATTAAAGTGCAAGCAGCAACTCCTATGTGTCTGCAAAGATCCAGATGAGGAGCACAGAGAGGAGAAAGCCAGAGGCAAGCTGGGGCGGGGCCCTGGGTTGTCCCTGAGCCACGCCTTAGAACAGAAGTGTCCAGGCTTTTGGCTTCCCTGGGTCACACATAACACTAATGATAGCTGATGAGCTTTAAAAAAAATCACAAAAAAATTTTTATAATGTTTTAAGAAAATTTGTGAATTTGTGTTGGGCCACATTCAAAGCTATCCTGGACTGAATGCAGCCCATGGGCTGCAGGTTGGAGAAGCTTGACCTAGAGGATGGGAAAGGGTCAGCCAGCACTCCAGGCAGGGGCAGGAGCAAAGACCCCGAGCTGGGTCTGAGCAGAGGATTCGGCGATAGGAAGGACAGCAGCCTGGCTGTAAGGCACATTTTGGGCACAATCTAGGAAGAGCCATTCATTGTGTCACAGAACCCTTCAATGTCCAGGTGCAATCAGTTGCCAATGCCCTGTCAGCAACGGGGGGCCACCAAAAGTTCTAGGGAAGAAAAGGGCATGGTGTCAGTGGGGCTTTATTTTATTTTTTTTTTTTTGAGATTTTTTATTGTTTTGAAAGAAGGTGAGGGGAAGAGAGAGAGAGAAGGAGGGAGGGCCCAGAGCAGTCTCCATAGTTGTACATCATTAGTTTTCTACATAGTTTCATTCCACACAGGTGGATGTGGGACTGGGTGGGGCAGAACTGAACTGGGGCCTCTCTCATGGGAGTCGAGAACTTTCACTGCCATCCTAGCAGTTACCAGTGCCTGTGGGTTTGCGGGGGCCGGGGCCAGGATTCAATCCCCAGACCTCAAGTTGCAAGGCAAGTGCTGAAGCTGTTGTGCGATCCTGGCATTTAAGTGGGGCTTTATAACGTTAAGCTGATCCCTGCCTTTAGAAAGGATTTGGAAATAAGGAGTGGGTGGGTGAGCTGGTATCCTCTCTCCCTCCAACAGCCACTCTCTGTCATCATGCCTGGCTTAGCTCCCTGTCCTGATCTCTGACATAGAGGCAATCCCTACCTGAGGAAGGTGTCACTGCCACCCCTGGACCCCAAAGGCCCTCAAGGTCTGGTACCAGAGTAAGGTATGCTGGGATACACTGGTTGGCATTGCATCCAGGTCATGGGGCCAGAATGTTGGAAATCATCTGGACCAACCTTCTAATTGTACAGACAGGGAAACTGAGGCCCCAGGGAGGAAGCAAAGTGCTGTGCTCTAAGTCCCACAGAGAAGCCCAGATGCCCAGGAAGCGCTCCCGGTCCTGCTCTGAGGGAACTGTGCAGGGGCTAGGCTTGGGCCACTGTGACTGTGGGTAAGTCCAGGCCCTACTGAGCACTGTGGGAGCTCTCATCACAGCAATGAGCACTGGGGAGACTGGTTTTGAGCTGATGTGGAGATGGCAAAATCAGGAAGGGAGAGCGAGCAGGGAGCACGTACGGCTCCTGCATCTCTTCCCTGGCCTGATGGAGCTGCCTTTGAAAGGCGGAAGGCAGGGGGCTGACGTGAGATTCAGGCAGGAGTACCTGGCAGAGCAGGTTCCTGTGCAACCTGGGTGGGAGCTCTGAACAAATGGGGGTGTCTTTTGAGATCAGGTGCAAGGAATTGACCCAGGGCAGACTCTGCTGGATGGGTTGGGGGGGGGGGGGAGCTGGTAATACTGGAGACAGCCTCTGAGCCATACACGTGCTGCCCTGGCCCAGCCCACCCAGACTCTGGAAAAGCTCCTCTAGAAGCAAATACAACAACTTCCCTCCCCATGTCCCCCTGCCTGCCTGCCTGGGCACGCAAGAAAGCGCCTTTCAGTGCAGCCCCTGGGGGGCCCAGGAGGGGTCCACACCAGGTAGGCCAGGAGGGAGGGCGTGGGGCATGTGGGGAGTTCTCGGAGGAAGTATATGAGCTCCATCTGGAAACTGGGCATGCTGCCCACAAGGGGGGGGGGGCAGGGAGGGGAGCTGGAACTAGCCCTGAGGTGCACACTTACTGGCGTGGGCTTGCACATGAGTGCACACAACCACACAGTCAGCCACACTCACAGAGCTGGGTGGGCAGCTGGGGCCCGGAGCCCAGCAGTCCAAGCCCTGTGTCTCACAGATCCAGGCTGGAGGGTGGGGGACAAGGTGAGGGCAGGGGTGCTATGATGCGCTGTGCTCCCACTTGGTGCCAGAGGCAAATGAACAAGGGGGCCTTTGGGTAAGGTAACCAGATTTTAACATTGGTAAAGCTGGACACCATTGACCGGGGGGAGGGGGTTCTTGATTAAAAATTTGGTCTATCTCCCACTGTTCCCTAGCTTGTCATGCATTCTTTCCAAAAATCGGGACTTTTTAAAAATGCCGCGGGACTCGGGACAAATTGTTAAAAATCAGGACTGTCCCGCCAAAAGCGGGACCTTACTCAGTCAAGACTTGAGCCTGCTCCCTCCCTGGTCTCTCTGCTCCTTTACCACCTGTCCCTTAACTCCTGGCCCCATCCAGCTCCCCTTTCGCTTCCCACAGTCCCCTGTCCCAGCATGTGTCCAGTTCTATAGCGCCTTCTAGAATCAGGCTCTGGTCCAGGTGCAAGCTTACGCTGTGTTGTCAGAAGTCCTGTATTACCATTATTACTGAATGTGTAGGAGTCGTTGTGGAATGAACTGAATCAGTATGAACAATTTTTTGCTTGGATTCTCTCTAGGGTAGGGGCTCCTGGCTCTTCCCACTTTCAGGGGGTTCTGTAACTCCAAACAGAAAGAAGATGGAACTACTGTAACAGGCCTGCCTCCAGCAACACCCTGTGGGGGTGCTAACCACGTTGCCGTGCAGCCTCACAGCCCTTCAAGCCAAGACACTCCCATTTCGTAGTTGAGGAAACTGAGGCTCAGAGAACAGGAGGGAACGTGCTCAGGTCACCCTTTGGGCACACAGCCCTGATGTTCTCACTCACCCCAACAGCAGCTGGCTTTCCCAGACCAGGCCAGCCGGGCGGCCACCCACCCGGGGGCTCAGGCCCCCAGCAGGGGAGGAGACAAAGCTCCCCGAGGCCCCCAGATCTGGTCCCATCTCCCCCTCCAAACCCTCCTCACTTTCTCACAGCATAAGCAGACCCTCTTCAAGAACCCTTCCCACTCCTCGGCCCACATCTGGGTGGCAAGAGAAGCCACGTTTGTCTCAGATGCAGGGTGGTGGCTCCGGGGCTGCCGGCAAGGCGGCTTGGTGGCATGGCTCCCCCATGTTCTGGACGGTGCTCATCCTGCTGACCAGTCCTCCCTCCCACTCAGCCTGCCCACACCCTGCAGGCTCCCAGCCCTCCGAGGAGCTGGCTCTGCTGGGCTTCCTGCTACTGCTCCCTCTAAACTGTTTCCGTGCGTGTCGCCCTTGTGGCTTAACTGTCATGGTGGGTCAGCGAGGCTGCCTCCCCTCCCAGACCTCACTGCTGAGACCCCCACCAGTCCCCTGTGGTTCCTAGGGAAGCCAGGGCCCAGAGAGGAAGGGGCAGCAAAGGTCTCAGTCCCAGCAAGTCTGTAACAGGATAGGGGCTGAGCCTCTGCTCTTCATCCTTATACCCTGGTTGGGCGTGGCCTTGCCCACAGGCCACGCAGCTCCCCAAGGTCAAACCTCTCATCTGCTTTCCTCGGGGGTCCCCACTAGCTTGCTGCTACCCAAGGCCTGGGCCCCCAAAGGATCACAGAGATCACTGAGCCATCCAGGGGTTTTCAGACTGTCCCCAAGGTGCTCCAGGAACCTTTATATTCCCCTATCTGGGAATAGGGGTGCTTGCCCCACCCCAATTCATGCATAGCAGCTCCAGGACCATGTTTATAGACTGAGGTTTTGTTTTCAATAAGCATTCTATAGCTTGAAGAAAAAAAAAAAGGATTTTAAATCCAGTGAATTGCTTTGGGTTAAAATGTACTGAGGGCAGGGGAGATTCAGGTCAGATACAAGGAAGAACTTCCTGGCTTTTAGAGAATCCAAATCATGTTTGATACCAAGGGTCCCTGGAAGCTACAGTAAAGCCTAGGGGTCCGAAGGCAGGGAGCAGAACACAGTCCCAACTTCCTCCCAGCCAATCTTGGGGGCCTGGCCTCCCCTGCCGCAGCATCTGCCTCCTGCCCAGACCGGAGCCAAACAGGACATTCCTAAGTACCCAGATAGGCAAGAGCCCCACGGTGCCACCATCCTGCAGGTCCAAAGGCACCATGACTGTGCTGAGCCCTCCCCTGCCCCACCCCAACTGTATCACCCTCCACACTCAAGATGATCCTGTGTCCCATGACCTAGCTAATGCACTAGGTCATCAGATAACCCAAGCCCCCACCTTTGCCCAATTTGTTCCCTGCAGCTGGTCTGCCCTTTTTCTCCCCGTTCTTCAAAGTCCAGCTCAAGCCCCACCATCCCAGGAGCCTTTCTAACCAGAGTGTTGGGGTCCACAGCCTGGGCTGCCCCCATCCTGGGCCCCACCCTCCATCTCTGTGGGGTTACGGGCCTTTCTCCCCCTACCCCCACCAGGCCTCTGCTCCCTGGTCCACGATCTCCATCAGTGTGACGCCCAATAGGAGCACGCACGCACGCACACACACTGTTGTTCAACAGTCTTCCCCAGATCCCAGCAAGGAGAGTGTCCAGCCCCTGAGCCAGAGTCCTGGGGAGAACCACCAACTCAGGACACACAGCCCTCAGCTCTGCTACCACAGCAGGGCCTCTGACCAGGGCCAGCCGGCTCCCTGGGGACATAGAGCCGGCTGGGGAGAGGAGACCAACTTCCGTTCCCACCTAAGAGCAACCCCTCCCCCGCCCACATTTCAGGAGGGGTAGCTATAAATATCCGTGGGCCCAGGATGCTGATTCCCACGACACCGGCCCCGCCCTGCCCCCTTCCCTTACGCACAGTGTCCGGGGCCAGCCCCACTTTCCTGCAGCTAGAGGCCAGCCAGCCAGGCCCCAGGCCCAGATATACGCACACTGCCCACTGTGGTCAGGGGAGGAATGAAGCCCCCAGGCCCCACCTCTCTCAACTATGAGTCTTCAGCTCTGGGAACCTCTACAAGGCTGGGGGAGGCAGGAGGCCAGGCATGTAACCTTAAGGAAGTCAGTGTTAGAGAGTTTAGGATTTAATTCCACCCCTACCATTCCATACATGGCCTTGGGAAGTGACAGCCTTTCTGAGCCTCAGTTTTCTCCTCTCTAAAGGGGGTTAAATAATTCCTGCCTCTTCTGCGCGTTGAGGATTAAAGTCCTTTGCCTGGAGTGATAGGTGTGCACTCTCGAAGCTACTGTTACTCTGTGGGGTGGGGGCGGCCGCAGCAGGAAAGGGGCTTCTCTTAGGAATATTTGAGAAAGGTTGTCAGGTGGAGGATTGGATGAGGTGGCCCTGTGAGAGGGTCTGTGTGACACAGAAAAGAGGACGTGGCTCCAAAGGCAGCAATCAATCAGCCTGCCCAGGACCCTTCAGAAAGGGGTCTGAGGGGGTCTGCCTCTGTGACCCACTGGGCTAAGGCCCACACAACCCTCCCCCTGGGAGGAGAAGCAGGGCAGTCCCTCCTGGCCCTGCCCCAAACCCTATTGCCCCTGGGGTGGATATCACTGAGCGAAAGTGCAACACCCTGTGTCCTGAACGAATGACCAAATGACATTGAGACCTGTCCTCAGAACAGATGTGTGGGGACAAGGAAAAGGAGCAGGCACCAGGACCTCCTACAGAAGGGAAGCCTACACACCTGTCTTCGCCCCGCCCCTCTGCCTGCCCCTTGGGCTCCTCTTCAGAGGCAGGGGCAGGAGTTCCCACTACTCCTTAAGCAGTGGTGGCTACGTCATGAGGAGCGAACCCAGACTGAAGGAGTGGGGGACCCGTCTGCCCTGGGCTGCTTGGAGCCGTCAGGGTGTTGGTGATGAGTCCCTGCACATGTGAGATCAGAATTGGTGGAGGCGAAGGGAAAGAGTCTCAGGAAACGAGCAACCTGGGGGAAAGCCAACCAGGACACTGGATAAGAGGCTAGCCAGAGCCTGGGCCCCCAGTTTGATATCCCAACATGTGGGCATCCTCTGCCTTTACCCCCAGAGAGGTAACTTTTTCATAGACCTTTGGGCAGAGCCCGGCTAGCTCCCCAGATGTGCACTAATAGCATCCAGGCGCCGGCTAAGGCTCCGCTTCTGGGCGTCTGGTGGCCACATGCTTCCAGCCACCCCTCAAGCCCAGCTCAGCCCCTGTAGGAGCAGGTATGAGTTATCCCTCCTTATCCTCGGAGGACCCGTCCTAAGCCCCCAGTGGATGCAGACAGTACCGAACCCCATGTATACCACGTTCTGCTCCATACACGCATACTTGGCTGTCGTGCTTCACAGACACTGTGTATTTTACAAATTGAAAGTTTGTGGCAAACCTGTGTCAAATCTGTTGGTACCAATTTTCACATCATGGCAACATTTTTAGGAATCAAATTAACGTATGTGCATTATTTTTGAGACGACATGATGCTATTGTACACTTCATAGACTACAGTGTGGCGTAAACATTTCTTTTACGTGCACTGGGAAGACTAAAACATTCTCACTGTGTTGCTACGGTCACTTTGCTGTGGTGGTCTGGAACCAGAGCTGAGACATCTTCGAGGGATGCCTGTACACATACACGTGCTCGCTTGAAGGAGCACTTTGCACCTTCTCTATGGCATATCCAAGTTGTCAGCAGTTCTAGTCCTGAGCTTTGGGGTCGTTATTAAGTAGAATCAGGGTGACGTGAACACAAGCACTATGATCCTGCAGCGAGAGATCTGATCAGCAAGCCAGCTAAGTGACTAACATGTGGGGAATATACACAGCGTGGCAACGCTGCACAAACGGATGATTTATTGTGCTACTCAAAATATCAATTATTTCTGGAATTTTTATTTAATATTTTCAGGCCACGGTTGACCACAGGTAACTGAAACCACAGAACGCAAAACCACGGATAAGAGGGAATTTCTATACCCAGATGGGGACCTGTCCCTCCAATGTTGTCAGCCCCAGGGCAGAAATGCTCTAGGGACCTGAACCAGAGTCCTGTGTGGGGTACCTGGCCTTGCTGTGCGGCCTTGGCAGAAGTCTGTCCCTCTCTGGGCATCTGGGTAGGAGCTTCAGTCTCTAAGATCAGCTCTAAAATTCTGAGCTCAAGCCCCTTGGGAACGGGACAGGGGACTGTGCTTCTGTCCAGAGAGAGCCAGAGGCTTGTCCTGGGTCACACAGCAAGGCAGCTGGCCTGGGATGGGCTGAGAGGTAGCCCAGATTGCCAGAGCTCCCTGGCAGCGGGAAGCTGCTATCCTCTGTGGCGCGAAGCCCTGGGGCTCGCCAGGCAAGAACGTAGCCGCTCTTGTCCACCCGCAGTTCCCATCTTCCACTGGTGGCCCCAGCCCCACCCGGCCCAAAATAAACCCAGACCACCCCATCTTGTACCAGCTAGACCCACCCAGCCCCTCCAGAGCCAGCTGAGTCACCGCTTGGAGAGGCTCCTTTTTTAACTTTCTGAGTCACCGGTTGTGGCTAAGACTCCATGACACATGCCCCAAACTATAGGCCCCAAAGGCCCAACCAAGGGAGGCGTCTGACCGGAGGCTGGCAGCAGGTGTGAGCTCAGGACAGAGCCTCAGCTTGTGAGCCCTCCAGGCCTGGGGAGCTCACCCGCTAGCAATCCAGTGCCCAGACCTGTCCCCAATCATCCTGGCACTACCTGGGCCCATCTGCCCTGGACAGTCCTTCATGGATCTTGGTGACAAAGCCCCTCTGCATCATCTCTGCTCCCCCAGAATTTCTTTGCCTCCAAATTGGTCTGAGCCTCCCGCCCTGAGATTGCCAGGAACAGGGGGTCTCCAGGCTCTGGGCCTAAGGGCCCGGGGTGGGGGGGAGTGAGCATGGCCTGACTTTCTGAGATGAAGGCCTCAGAGATGCCCAACTCCTGCCCTTCCTCACTGGACCCAACTCAGTTCTGATCACTCCATCCAGAGCACCAGGAAGACTTTCTATGGGACAGAAGCCCCCACTTCAAATCTTCTCTTGCTTCCTTATGTCCCTTTCTACTCACCAAGTCCACTGGGCTGCAGATCTTCCCCCATCTCTTGCTTTCTCTCTTTCTCTCTCTCCCTCTCTCCACTCTCTGGCCCTGCTGTATTCTCCTTCCTTTACCCAGTCCAGGTGGTTCTCCAAAGTGCTCCCTCTGCGGCCAGTACCCCACCCTCCACAGGTCCTCTGCCTTCCAGTAGACATGACACACCTCACCTCCACCCGTAACCACAAGGGACTCTGGAACCCAGGGATCAGCCCCCAGAGAAAGTTTCCACCCCCTCACCCAAGTCCTCCCCCACCCCCTCCCTTCCCAAAGCACAGCTACATCCTGTCCCAGGGAATGTCAAGATCCCAAAGGCACTTTCTTGGCGGCCTAGAAAGGGGGGCAGGGGGCCCGGGCGCCCCACCTCCCAGCCCTGTGGAGCCTGCACAGCCTCAAACCCCATCCATCTCCTGTCTGGCTGTGGCCTCTGGCTATAAATAGGGGTTCTGATTCTATTTTCTTTAAAAACAAGCACCAGACTCTGTCACCACAGGCCCAGAAAAGCAGTCCCTGGTTGGGGTGGTCAGCACCCCGCCTCTGGGCCCTGAGGGCTGAGGGTGACAGCAAAGACGACTGGGGGCAAGGCTGGGGAGAGCTGCCCCCACGTGCACCCCCTGCCCCCTCGCCCTGCCGGCCCCTCCCGCCTTTCTTCCCGCCTCCTTCCCCAGGCAGCCAGTCTTGTCCCCAAGGCTCACGGTGTTCATAGAGAAAGATGACAGTGACCCAGGTGCCCAGTCACAGCTGAGCGTCTCTGCCCCGATGCAGAGGAGCTTGGGCTGTGGGCAGGAGTGGGGAGGATTTCTTTCCTGAAGGGGCGGGAGAGCATTTCCCAGGCAGAGAAGAGCTCACCGGGTAGGAGGCGCTGAGCAGAGGCTGGGAGTGGGGGCCTGACTGGTGTGGTCTGGTGAGGGTGGCACGTGGGGTGCTCCAGGGATTCACAGCAAAGCCTGTGGGGCAGGGGTCGGTCACCGTACACCTGTGTCAGTGCCATGCTGGGGGTTGAGCGTGACTGTGGGGCAATGGGGAGCCATGGAAGGCTTCCAGACAACAGAGGGTGCTGGAGTGACTTTCATTCTAGGTTAACTGGTTGCTCTTAGTAAAACGAGGCAGGAAATTCATTAAGCCAGGCAAGGGATGGTGGCCATCTGCCTTGTGGGATGGCACAGAGTGGGAGGAAGAGATGAAGTTAGGGACAGGGTGGGTGGAACATGGGGAGGGAGGAGAGAAAATCCAAAATGACTTTCATATTTAAAGATTTATTGTGTGAGAGAAGAGGGAGAGAGAGAAGGGAGAGGGCGCAGAGCAGTCTCCATAGTTGTACATCATTAGCTGTGACATGGTTTCATTCTGCACAGGTGTGTGTGGGGCTGCACAGGGCGGGAACTGAACGGGGGGCCTCCTGCATGGGAGGTGAGAACCTTTGCCACCCTGCCATCCTGGCGATGACTAGTTGCACCGCAACTGAGCATGTGGGTTTGCAGGGGCCAGGGCCAGGAATAGAACCCTGGACCTCATGATTGCAAGGCAAGTGCTCAGCTGCGGCTCTATCCCGGCATCCCAACTTTCAGATTTCTGCCTAGCAGTGGGCGGGGGGCAGGGCCTTCACTGGAGCGGGAGTAGACTGGGGGAGAGATCACACTGACTCTGGCTTGAGGTGTGTGGGCTTGGGTTTGGGGGTTCCTAGGGTATCCCTAGTGTAGATGTCTAGGGGGCATTGGCAGGTTGGCCCAGAGCCCTGAAGAGTTGGTGCCAGAGACAGTGCACCATAGCAAAGAGGGGGTGCCTGAGACCAGGGGACAGAAATGGACTAGGGAGCATGGCAGGGAGGGCATAGCTCATGGAGCACCAGCCCGGCAACCTTGGTCCAGGCCTCTGCCTGGCTTCCAGCAGGGCTGATGGCTGGAGGGTTGGTGGGGTAGTAGGCAGGAACCTATACCAACAGGAGTTGGGCCTGTGGGGAGGGTCTCGGCCTGAGGGTCTCCGGGACACCGAGGGAGCACAGGCTCCTATCAAGGACCCTGAGGTTGCTTGGTGGCCCCTGCCAGGCCACCACAGGTGTGGGAACTTACTACTCTGCTGTCTATTGTCAGTTCTGCCGGCAGAAAATCCCTCATGTGAGCCAAACACCACTTCCATTTAGTCCTTGTGTCCCCTTAGATGCCGATGCTTCCTCCGTCAGCACATGGATGATACATACCCGGGCCCGGGCCCAGAGCTTCTAATCTGGCCAGGACTGTGGCCCCTTAGGCCAGAGGTGGCTCTGTTGTACCCACTGTAGTGACCACCTCTCCACCAGCCCCTTCGTGCTGGGAGAGGCTGGGCTGAGCTGACGGGGGGCCAGGCCTGTGTGTCAGTCACACTGTCCGGGTCCCCTTTTACAGATGGGAAAACAGGCCAGAGAGAGTGTGGCAGCACATGGCTCCGCACACAGTGTGTAGTGTGTGGAGGAATGGCCCCAGCCTCTGCTGCCCCCAGTCTCCTGCACGTGAGCCGTCCCATCCCCCTCTCGTGTATTTCAGGTGGGGGAACTGAGGCAGAGGTAGCAGGGGCCTCTCCACGGAACACAGCCCCTTGAGCACAAGCCTGGGCACATTGGCCCAAGCCTCTGTGCAAACCACCACTCAGGGCTTCCACTCTCTCCTGCCGGCTCACACACTGTGTGTGTGCAAGCCCTGAGCCACCTGCCCAGCAGCCTGCCCTCAGCGGATCGCATTCCAGAGCAGAGGGGCATCTCAGATGAGCGGCAGCCCTGCTCTGGAGGGGCTGGCCTGTCAGCCTCCTGGGGCAGGCTTCACGCCTGGGTGGGGCCCGCATCTCCTGCCTCTCCCGCCTCTTCCCTGATCTCTCAGACCCCAGAGGGCCTGGCCGGGACTTAGCTCTGGTTTGGGGAACCTGCTTCCTCAGCCAGCCCTGAAAAAGGGCCCTCCCTGAGCCACCAGCCCCAGAGCCAGACCCAAACCACCCATGGAAAGCAAATGCTTGCCTCCCCCCACTCACTGCCTCCCCTCCCCCCCTAAAGGAGGGAGCCCCGAGGACAGGAAGGGAAAAAGTTTGTCTTCCCCAGGCAGGGGGCCAGTTCTCACACCCAGGCAGATGCTCCACATCCACGTCCCATGTAGCAGCAACACCCCCCCCTCTGTGTGCACCC
>PVKE010045419.1:0-12624 GCA_004027555.1 Craseonycteris thonglongyai | reverse complement strand
TTATAGAGAGAAATTATCTTTTTGTCTTCAGTGCATAGTTATTTCTATTTTACTTTTTGACAGATAGAGAGAGAGACAGAGACAGAGACAGTTAGAGAACCGAACTGTGGGAACTCCTCAGTTCAGCACATGGGTCCTGCCTGGGCCGGAGCCGGGATTCGTTCCTCGGTCCTCATGGCCTCAAAGCGAGCGCTCAACCCGCTGAGCCGTCCCGGCTTTCCCCCCCAGTCACTTTTTAATAGCATGTTTTTCAACCTCCATGTGCATGTGGTTCTCTCTGTACTTGATCTTTTGCAATTGATCTCTAGTTTCAATGCTTTGTGGTCTGAGAATACACTTGGTAAGATATGGATGCCCTTAAATTTGGTGAGGTTGGATTTAAGTCCCAGGATATGGTCTATCCTTGAAAATGTTCCATGTGCACTAGAGTAAAATGTATAGCCCTTTGTTGTAGGATGGAATGACCTATAAATGTCATTATGTCCATTTCCTGCAATGTATCATTTAAAGCTGCAATTTCCTTATTAATTTTCTGCTTGGATGATCTGTCCAATGTTGTCTGAGGGACTGTTTAGATCCCCTACTATAATTGTATTTTTGTCAAATTCTCCTTTTAGATCTGTTAGTAGTTGCTTTGTAAATTTTGGTGCTTCCTGATTGGGGGCATATATATTGATGAGTGTTGTGTTTTCTTGGTGTATTGTCCCTTTTATCAAAATGTAATATCTATCTTTATGTCTTATT
The DNA here is from genome assembly GCA_004027555.1 of Craseonycteris thonglongyai. Lineage (NCBI taxonomy): Eukaryota > Metazoa > Chordata > Mammalia > Chiroptera > Craseonycteridae > Craseonycteris > Craseonycteris thonglongyai. The sequence goes on along the minus strand of PVKE010045419.1, from coordinate 11,880 downwards.
ATTTTTTTTATCCTGATATCTTTTTCATCCAAAATCAGTATGGCCACTCCAGCTTTTCTCTGACTGCCATTTGCCTGGAGTATTGTTTTTCATCCTTTTACCCTGAGTCTATATTTGTCCCTGTGGCTGAGGTGTGTCTCTTGTAGGCAGCATATGGTTGGATTTTGTTTTTAATCCAGTCTGCTACCCTGTGCCTCCTTATTGGTGAATTCAGTCCATTTACATTCAGGGTGATGATTGATATATGAGGATATCCTGTATCCATTTCTTCTTTCCTTTTTATTTTTTTGTTGCCCCAACTTTTCTCCATTTATTTTGATTTCTCGATTCAGGTCGAATAGGCTCCTTCAGTATTTATTGGAGAGCCAGTTTTGAGCTGGAGAATTCCCTCAGCTTCTGTATATCTGTAAAGGCCTTAATTCCTCCTTCATATCTAAAGGTTAATTTTGCTGGATAGTTAATTCTTGGGTGGAAATTTCTCTTTTAATATTTTGAAGATTGGGGTCTACTTCCTCCTGGCTTGCAGAGTTTCTGCTGAGAAGTCTGGTGACAGCCTGATAGTTTTTCCTTTGAAAGTTATATTTTGTTTTTCCCTGGCAGCCTTGAGGATTCTTTCTTTGTCTTTGGTTTTTGTCATCTTCAGAACAACGTGCCTTGGAGAAGATCTGCTAGGGTCTAGGTAGTTAGGGCTCCTGCCTTCCTCTTGGATTTGGGGCTGTAATTTTTTCTACAGGTTAGGAAAATTTTCATGCACTATTTGTCTTAGTAGACTCTGAGAAGATTTCATCTCTCTTCCTTCTGGTACCCCTATTATTCTAATATTGGTCTTTCTGATGGAGTTAGAGAGTTCTTATAGGGCTTTTTCATTTCTCTTGATCCTCATTTCCATTTCTTCTTCCCTCTGTGACATTTCCATGTTTCTATCTTCAATTTCACTCATCCTTTCCTCTATCTGGTCAGCCCTGTTTCTTATGCTGGTCAGTTCTTTTTTCAGCTCTCCCATAATGCCTTTCATTTCAAGTAGTTCCTTTTTGTTCTGCTCTAGCTTCTCAATTTTGTTGGTAAAGTACTCATTTTGCTCAGAAAATTTCTTGTTGAGGTGTTTCTGGTAGCTGTATCTGGGTACTTTGCCAGCATTGAGTGAGCTCTCTGAGTGTCTTGAGTATTGCCGCCCTGAATTCTGTTTCACTAAAATTTGATTCCAAGTGCGCAATCTTCTTTACTAAAGAATGCCCCTGATCTTCTGGAGGGGCTTTGGATTCTGAGGTGTGCATTATGTGTGATGTGGTTCTTTTTGCTTTACGTATGAGTATGTTTTCTCTCTGGGGGGTTGCCTCTCAGCTGGTTTTCTCTTTATTTTTTCTTTTGGGCTCAGTTGTGGGAGGAAGAGATTTTGGGAGAGGGTTTGGGGAAACAGACAGCTTCTGTGCCCTGGGGCACTTCAGGTTGCTGTCTTAGCTGTTAGAAAGCAGGGTATTTAGGGTGTGGCGGGGGTGTGGGGGTGTGTGAGTAGGAGCTAGGGCAGGCCTAAGACACAATAGCAGATTCCTCTTTCAACAGGGGGGCTGGTGGGTCTTTTTTGGACGGGGAGTAAGAGCTCTGGTCTTTCTCCCCTCTGCTTGGCTGCTTTATATTTAATTGTGTTTGTGAGCTCTGCCCACAGGGCTGCGGCGAGGATGGCCTGGGGATTAGCAGAGGCCAGGTCGACCACATGGACGGGGCTGCAGCCTCGACACTGTCAGTGGCACACCCAAAGCCTGGTCATTCGTGTGGGCGTAGGCGCCGCGGCGGCTCGGTCGGTAGCCTGGTCTCACACACGGACATCACAGTGGCTTGGTCAGCAGCCCAAATGTGTGAGCAGGTGGCAGAGCCGCAGCAGCCTGGTAGGCAGGGCACTAATAGACAGTCTTGCGTGAGGGCAGTGGCGCTACGGCGGCCTGGACAGCCCAATTGCGCATGCTGGCAGCAGTGCCACAGTGGCCTGGTTGGTGGAACACCAAAAGCCTGTCTTGCATGTGGGCGGTGGCGCCAGGGTACTGAAAGCCTTGGGTGCACAGGCTGCAGCTCGACTGGCAGCTGCTCTATGCTCCCGGCTCTGTTGAGACCGCTGGATTCACTCTAACTACATCCAATGCAGCTGTGCCCACTCAAGCCCCAGCCCTCACTCCAAGAGCCCTGTCCTCAGAAGGCGCTCCCTCACAGTCAATCTCCTCCGTAAACCAGGGGTGCTGAGCTGTTGTGGGCTGGTGCCCTGCTCTCACCCCACCCTCCGGAAAGGGCAGCCACCCTGCTCCACAGTCCCTGTTCCACTTTAGGCTCTGTGCTCTGATTAGGGCACTGCGTGCTGTCCCTTGAGTTTGGATGTTAAATTGTCCACAGTCTTGTGGGGCTTCCACGCTCCCTAGGTCTCGGCTTCCAGCCCGCCCTCGATCCAGCTTCACTTTGACCATAGTCCCCCAATCCCCCTTTGTTTTTGCCAGCCCCGGGCCACGCTCCACATCCCTCTCCCCGAACTGCTGCTTCCCTTTCCCTCTCCCGCTCTCCCCCTTTTCCTCTACCCTTTGGGTGTTGTTCTACGTTGTGTGGTTCTCTCAGTTAAGAGTGCTAATCAGGGCTTCACCTGCGGATTCCCCTTTGTTCATAAGTCCCTTTCCAGGCAGTTATAGGGGTTCTCCTCTTATGCTGCCATCTTTTATCCTCTCTCATCAAATATTTATGATTGATCTTTAACCATCCATTTATTTTCAGAAAATAATTTCAAAAAGCTGATAGAAAACCTGTGAGTTTCACCCTAAATAAAAAAGTGACAACTTTGTGATTTCATTCAGGAACCACAAAATGTCATTATGTATAGCTCTTTACTCATAAGACACTCATTTTTCTCACATAATAATTTTTCAAGCAGATGAAGGGGACTAGGGTATCTCACTATTCCTAATGTTGATATAAGAAATATGTTATTATATTTTGTATAGTTCATCCAGAACTTTTATGTTTGGAATAGTTCTTTCACTTTATATTTGTTTGTCATATTTCTTGTAATTTTTATTATTTTTTTTCATTTGTATTTCTTGGAACATTAAAACAGTTGAACACCATTTTATGTTGATCTCTAATTTTTGAATGATTTTGTTATTCCTGTACATAATTTTCTCTTGTCATTTTGATCTTTTACTTTGACATTTAAGCACACTCTATGTCTTAACCTTGTATATATACCGATACTTTTTTCAATTTAATTTTTATTCATAACTGTGATTATAGTATATTTTGAAGTAAAAATATGTTTTATTTTTGTCCTTTCAAACCTTTTAATGTTATTCTTTATCATTTATGATTATGGCATCATTTAAAAAATTGTCTTATCTATGTACAAAAATGCTTTCCTATATTTTTTTATAGAAATATTATTTTTTTATTTTTTAATATATGCATTTACATTTTTCTTTCTTGGGAGTTATTCATCTAATATTATTTAATCTCCTCTCTCTATACACTAAAATGAGCTATTGTGTCAACCAAATTAATTAAATAATTCATCTTTTCTTTCAGTTATTTGAAAAGCTACCTCTATGTTGTACTAAATTCACATAGATTTTATTTTATTGTTTTCTTTCTCTGTTCATGGTCCAGTACCACAGTTTTAATTATTATAGTTTTGGAATGCATTTTATCTTCTTCCTCTTTTTCAACACAATTTTGCTTCTTATCTATTTTTCTGCCAGATGGACTTAAAAAAATATTACTAACTCAAGTCTGATTGAAATGTACTATATTTAAAAGCAAATGAGAGACTTGAGTGAAGGGGGAGGAGCTGGGGAGGGAGAATGGGGGAGAAGTGGGATTGGGCTCCAGATATATGGTGATGGAAGGAGAGCTGATTCTGGGTGGTGAGCACATAATGCAATTCATAGGTGATATAATGTAGATTTGTACATCCAGAAACTATCTAATTGTTACCAATCAATGGCACCTTAATAAATTTAACAATAATAAAAAAAAAGCAAATAAGAGAATTGGTATCTTAACAAGACCCATAATATAATATAATTCTATTATATTTTTTATGATATTATGCTCTTATTGTTAGTTTTTTACTATATTAAGTAATTTATTGAAGACAAAAGATTGTTTGGTTTATGGAAAGTCAGATTTTTAGCTTCAGAAAATAAGCTGATATAATGGGAATAAAATATAGCAAATATTAAACTAAACTTAAAAGGCTGATTTTTCACAAATTTTATATGTTAGGCACATGTATAAATCTTATAAACCCTTAAATGAGTATGTTCATCTTTAGATGGTGACATAATTCACTACCTCCATTGGCTCATTCTTCTCCTCACCAGAACAACCTACAACTCATAATGAGCAGTGGAAAGCATTACCTAGAGATAGGAGCCAGCAACATGATTCTCTTCTTTGCTGATGCTTCAAGGAAATAATCTTTTGATTTTAGCTTACCCTTAAGGAATCTTGCTAAACTCTAATATGCAGATTTTCATTTGGATTATAAGCAAAGTCAAAGCTATGTATCACAAATGCTACTCAGGCTTATAGATGTAATAATTCCCTTACATTTCTGTCAATAAATAAAGGTATTCCAAGTCTACATAAATCTTTCCTTTTCTTTTCTTTTTTGTAACGATATCTATTTTTTGGAGTAGATTTGAGTTCATAGCAAAATTGTAAGGAAGGTATAAAGGTTTTCCCCAGACCCCTTGTCCCATACATATAAAGCCTCTCCCATTATCGATGTCTTTCACCACAGCGATATGTTTGTTGCAATTGATGAACCTGCATTGACACATCATCACCCAAAGTCAATAATTTACATCAGAGTTCACTCCTGGAGTTATATATCCTATGAATTTTGAAAAATGTATAATGACATGGATTCACCATTACAATATTATATAGAGTAGTTTCACTGCCCTAAAAATCCCCTGTGTTCTATATAGACCTTTCTTGATAAACAATGAGCCAATTTTAAGTTCCAACTCTGATATTATTCAGTCACATAACAAGAATGTCAAAAGTTTTAAACTAAGAAGGGGATATAAACTAATAATCAGAAGCATATTAACTATAACAGATAGGTAATTGCTTGAAGAACAAAAGATACTACATATGGAGCAAAGGCAAAGAGGATTTCTGGGCACATATAAAAGAGAGGAGAGATGTGTGAAGTAATAATCATCCTCAGTGCTGAGTTCCACTGGTGTTTCCCTCAATTCCTTCTGCAAATCCACCTATCTCAGCCTCTACAGAGACTCCCCAGAATATTTCCATGTAACTAATTATGAAATTCTACTTAAGATTTCTTAAAATGAATATAAAACTGATCAGACCTCTTCTGCTGTCTATTGACAAGCATAACCTACAGCTGTACGTTTTAGGGTATGTACACATAACTTAGGATTCCAGCTTGCAAAGGTTATTTTGTTTCTGAGCTTTTATTTAAATTCTCTTCAACAATTTTTTTAAAAATAAAGTATTTAGATGGAGTTTTTATTGTTGTTTTTTGCTTCCTTTATTTTTCAGCAGAGCTGTTGCATAACACAATTGGTTTTGCATGCTTTATAGGAAAGCAGGCCACCTTCCTTCATAAAGGGTGAGGGCACTGACGTGCTTTCCAATCACTTGATTCTATTGTTCTAAGCCGTCCTTTCAGTGTTTTTGGCAGGCTCAGGCTTCTGTGCTACCATGGCCTTATTTTATTATTGTTTGGAGGGGAGTGCAGTGTGATTATCCATTCTTCCTTCAGGCAGAGAGAGCCATCTGGAATGTTTATTAAGCCCGCCGGCTGATCAGGACGCTAGAACTCTGGTGATATACATGAATGTGGGCTGTTCTACATCATCACAGCTTTGTTCCTCTGATGATGTAGCATGCGGAGAGGGCCCCACTAATGGATTTAGAGCACTTCACATTCAGTGGTGCCATGGGCTGAATGGGCAAAAGAGATATTTTGGGCCTCTGGGTAAATTGACTGAAAGATGTTAAAAAACAAAAAAAAACAAAAAAACAAACAAACGTTTAATATAAAGCAAGAAGGCTTGAAAACTTTAAAATGTTTAATCTGGGGTTGGAGGAGGGCAGGTGATCGGCAAGAGGTTTCAGGAGCAGCCTTTGAAGCCCAAGTCTTTGCGATCAGGTCATGCCCTGCTAAGCCTGTCTGTCGCTCTGTAAAAAGATCAGTAGAGCTTGTCCAGAAATAAAATGCTACTATTCTAATTTTAAAATGTAGGCATTTCCCAGCCTACTCTAAGCAGTACTTATATTTCTTTCCTTTTATTAGTGTCACTGTGAAGAAAGAGGAACATTCTTCCTTTGCTATAAATTTTGGTCTGTAATTGTTAAACATATTTTTTGCAGGAAGGCAAACTTTGTCTCTTCATGCTTTTGCTGTTTGTAAAATGAGTGTTTGTGGAGATGGAAAGAATAATTTATAATGAGGGTTTGGGTTTCTTTTCAATTTAATTTGGATTTTTACACGGAGTCAACTTTTCAGTCAATTATAGAACTATGATTAGTTACCAGTCACTTAAATAAGCACCTTTTAAAAATAGACCTATAAAAATGATACAATGACTAATCATTGATGTGAGCATATCTTATGCAGGGCCACCTGAACCATAATAAGAAGAAAGAAAAGATGGTTGAGCAAATAAAACGTGTGTTTGGTGAAATTACAAGATATGTTAGTTACCCAACGTACTGAATAAATCTGCCCTGGGCTGGTTTATGGCAGTTCACAGGATATGCTATCAATAGAGCCTTTAGTAAATCCTTGATGACAGAAATGAGTAATTTACTTTTATATGAAGATGAATGCATCAGGTTGAGAAGCTGTGTGTAAAGCATCTTGTCTGATTTTATAGTTTGTGTCTATTAATCTAGATATAGGTAAATATATATGTTTAAACTTGGACATATCTAGAGAAATGTGGTTATATATACTGCATACGTGTATATGTATATATCTATATATATGCGTACACTTAGATTTAAAAATATATATATATTCACATTCATATTCCTATATTTTTCTCCACAGTCAAATTAGGGACATGTAATCTATCCCACCAGAAGTCAGGTTCATACTGATATTGCAGAGGGAGATAATCCTACAGACACGTATATCTCCAGATCAGCTGTCTATTGTCACAATAATGATGCATGATAACTTCCATTCCCCAAATGATCTAGCTTAATACAACAGTCATTTATTACTGCTCATGAGGCTATGGGTCCACAGGGCAGCTCTGGTCTTAGTAGGGCTGGTCCACGCATCTCAGTCAACTGCAGGTCGTCTAGGTGGCTTTGAAATCATAGTTTATTCTGTTGCATGTCTGGGGCTTTTGCTGAGAAAACTTGGCTGACTTACTCTGCTTCTCGTGGTCTTTCCTTCTCTAGTAGGTGAGACTGCACTTGTTATGGCAAAAGAGAGAGAGAGAAAGAGAGAGAAAGAGTATGTAAAAGAGAATGTTATCAGGGCTCCCTGAGTCCTGCATTGTGAACAGTGCTGTCAATTTTGCCATATTCTAATGGCCAAATGAAGCTAGCCCAGATTATAGCAGTGGGAAAGCAAATGCCACGTCATGAGAAGAACATCAAAGTCACAGTGTAAAAGGTGTGGAGACAAGAGAGAGAGAGATTGCACATGTATCCCTACAGCTCACAGCTTTGTGGGAAGTCAAGACAGTGCTTGCCTTCCATTCTGTCACTGTTTCTAACACATCACTCTATCTCCTCTAAAATTAAACAATGACGTACAAATGTTTATACCTGAACCCCAGTATGCCATCCTTAAATTGCACATGTCAATGTTCTCAAAACAAATTCATATGTATATACTATAATGACTATTGACCATAATCTTGTATACTAAATAGGAACTGAATATTCACTGGTTGAAATTATTTTGTATTTTGTGCCCAGAAAGTCTAAGAAATGTCATAAGTTCATTTGTCTTCTTAAGACTTTCTTAAACTAATTCAGCATCTACTTAAAACTCTGAGGAATAATATTTTTTGTTGTACTTATAACTTCTCTCTGCCCCGGTGTCCTCATCCATAAACTTTAATACATCTGACTGTGATTTCAAGGAGTAGACTTCTTACACTGAAATTCCTTCATTTTCCTATAAAAATGGGGATCTTCTCTACAGCTCTCTATGTTCGCCAATTTTTCTCCTCTATATAATATGTGGAAGAGCGTTGATTAGGAATATTAGGCAGGTAAAGCAAACAAATAAACAACCTCACAGTGGGTTGCTAAGTACTGAAATTTGGTTTAATGTGTGTCTTTAGATTTGAATTGACAGCAGCTCACCAATTATCCAATTAACATTAAATCTGTCTATCTGTTTCATAGTCTGGGAGGAAACTTAGCCAATTTTTAGTTTATTTGGACTGAAAAAAAAACACAACTGTTTTATTTCAGTTTAATTTTCTGGAGAAGTACTCATGGCTGACCTTTGCCTGGCTTCACTGAATTTCTTGCTCTTGCCTTCCTTTTGGGTGTTTTGTGTCAAGGATTTACTGAGTGCCAGGTGGACAAGATATCCATAGTAAAGAAAATTAGGATGATCTCATATGTCTTTTGTGTCTACTGATTTACATAAAAGAGACTTTTAGAAGTACGGGGACTTAGATAGATGATGATGATGATGATATGAGAGAGAGAGAGACAGAGAGAGAGAGAGAGAGAGAGAGAGAGAGAGAGAGAGAGCGAGAGAGAGACTCAAACAGACAGGTGAAGGTAAGTGGAGGCCAGCTCGCAGAGAGAAATAATGGGACCCGTGAGACATTGTGTCATAGTCAAGGGTTATGTCTGACACCTGGGCAGGCCTGGTAACAGAGCTTGGGCCAGAAGTGAATGTGGGTCCTGGGTAAAATCTAGTGGAGGTTTTCAGGATTAGTGCTCCAGCTACTCGGGAGGCCAGAAAACAATGGAAAAGGAGGTTATAATTTTCCAATGGGGAAAACTTCAAAATAAAAAGGTGTAATAGTTTTAAAAATTAAAACTCCAAAATTCAAACTTGATTGCAGCCCAACCAGCTTGGTTGTGGCATCCTACCTTCCCTTTTCTGATCCAAACACACCCCCAGGGAAAGGCCAGTTTGCTCCTGACTCTCAGAGGGTGAATGTGAAGTCTATCTGATTCCTCTGGCTTTCAGGCAGGCACACCTGAGTGCCAGATGCAAAGGCGCCATGCTGTGGTTCTGGTTCTTACCCCAGTGGGCGAGACAAGGGCTGCTATCCACTCCAGCCAGAACCTCAGCTGCCATGGAATGAAGGGAACAAGGTTTCTATTCACAGCATGACCACTCAGGGCAGTTTCTGAGTTTAAGTTTTATAGAGTCTCAACTGAGATCATGGTAGGAGGGATGGAAGATGAGGGTTGATCTGTGGATATACTTGTAGGAAAGCCAGCAGGGGTTGGAAAATATCTGGGAAGGAGAAACTCCATAAGAGTAGTGGTATTGAGACTACATTTGTATTCTGCTGTCATTACCTTAATTTTGATTTCATTTGATTCTATAAGGCAGCACTGTCCAACCTTTTGGCTTCCCTGGGCCACATTGGAAGGAGAAGAACTGTTTTGGGCCACACATAAAATACACTAACACTAATGATAGCTAATGAGCTAAAAAAATTTTTACAAAATATCCCATACTGTTTTAAGAGTTTGTGCTGGGCTGAATTCAAAGCTATCCTGGGCCAGAGTTTGCACATGCCTGCTGTCAGGTATTGTTACTTCTGTTTACCAATGACAAAACAGGGGATCCGAGAAGGCAGGTGACTCGTCCACGCCACATGACTGAGACGTGCAGCCAGCTGTCTGTCACTTTGAGAGCTGCACACCGCTGCACCACAGAACCAGGCTCTTCTTCACCTTGCTTTGGGGTATTTCTGCTGAGTTCTGAGTCATTTGCCAAGTGTCCATCCAGTTTCCTCTCCACCAATGTGTGTCTGTGTGCACAGTATTACTTCACCTACATTTCAGCTTCATAACTAAAAGTTATCAGCCTCTGAATTAGGAATAATGCCTGAACCTTTGCTTCCTGCTTTGTAATACGTGAATATTGGTCTCCATAATTTGTAAAGTCATTTCTTACATTTTTTACTTTATAAACTTCCTTTGGCTCTTCCATTGGTAATTAAATCAATCCCACAACATAGCTTTAATAATTAACTTTCATTTCCATAAGATTTAAGTCTGTCATTCAGAATCCCCATTGGAAGGCTCTCTCTAGGATTTCAGCCTAGTAGATGCTTCTCCCCATAGCCTTCTCCCTGCAAACCTATTATTGGGCAAACATAGCGCTAAATACAAAAAGCACATTTCTGTTCTAAAATAAGTTATGTAGATACATAGCAATGCAAGTAGCACTGGGTTTGATTGAATGTTTATGCGACCTGCTGTCACACTAAATACTATAACTCTTCTGAGTTGGAAGGTCTTTAGAATCTAGACTAGTAATTGCAGACTTCACAGCAGATAACAGGGAATGAACCTAAGTGAACCCTGGAGGATGGATAGGTACTGAAGGCAAGAACCATTGTAGAGGATTATCTGACACTGATAACAATTCTGGAAGATTTAAGGCAGGTGAAATTTGGAAACCATAAAAGATAATGGAATACATTAAAGGGTGGGGCCCAAACCAGTGTCTTTTTTTAGGTAAAAGACATGAAATAAGGAATGAAAAGATCTCCTAGAGGACAGATTTTTTATGTCTACCTTATGGCCACTTAACATGTCATTTACAAAGGAAAGACTGTCAATCTCTGTCAGTAAAGGGCTTGCTTGCTGTCTTCCAAAACTGAAGGGTTTCCAACAGCGAATTGTCTAACACCTCCATAGTGGGTAAGCAAGGATCAGGTGCGAAAGTGTGTAACAGGAGAGAAGCCCTGAGTCTGAGCCTTACTTCACCTTAGATCCACTTCTTTGTTTATTCATTCAGGACACATTGAACTGACAATTTTTGCTTTTAAGGGTCCAGGACTTAAAAAAAAAATACTATTGCTCAATTAACTGGAAACTTTGTAATTGTGTAAGTCTCCATTAAACAGCAAGTAGTAGGTACTACTTTTAAAAAGGCTAGTCTATAGGCTAGAATTTGAAATATGGTTAAAGAGCTGTGGTCTTACACACAACCTCACAGAGAAGAAGTCAAACATTTGTTTCCTTAACACCTCCCAGTTTTCCACTCCTCTTCATTTGTATACCCTTCTTCAATACGTCTGAAGCATTTATGTAGTGTCCTCTGTGGAGTTGCATTAAAAAATTAAGAAGTACTGACTTCTCTTTTAGGAGTAGATGATTGCTAGAAAATAATAGTTTTCCCCTGCTAATCCTTATAATTAAGAAAGATTTGGTAGAGAAGCCCATGATCTATTTCAAGTGCTGATGGATAAATACTAATATTGATCTGAATTTGCTTGTGGCAATGGGAAATCCACTTGGTAGTTGCATTAACTAGGTGTGCATTTCCTCCATTTATATCAGCGGTCCTCAACCATTTTGGCACCAGGGACCAGTTTCATGAAAAACAATTTTTCCATAGACCACAGGGTGAGGTGGATGGTTTTGGGATGATTCAAGTTCCAAATGCAGCTTAATTGTCACTACTCACTTACAGAGTTTTGATACGAGTCTGCAAGCAATTGATTTGTTATGATCTTGTGCAGTCAAACCTCTCTGCTAATGTTAATCTGTATTTGCAGCCACTCCCCAGTGCTAGCATCACCGCCTCAGCTCTACCTCAGATCATCAGGCATTAGATTTTCATAAGGAGCGCAACCTAGATCCCTCACATGCACAGTTCACAATAGGGTACACGCTCCTATGATAATCTAATGCCACCAC
>PVKE010045418.1:0-12624 GCA_004027555.1 Craseonycteris thonglongyai | reverse complement strand
GTCTTCTACCCCTTTGCACTCGAGGCCTTTTTCGCTTGTGTGAACCAGCCACTCGAGACGATTTTGGCCAAATTGCGGAAACATTTTACAAGTACTTTAAAATCATTTATAAACAAACAAACATATACAAATAATAAAATTTCACCAATTTATTTATTCTTATATCGAAAACAACAAAATTTGATAAATATTACACTCTGTATTTAGTTTTTGTGTGATATTTCGTAAAACAATGCCCAAGATGCATCCTAGGTTTATCAGGACACGTATCACAGTAATACGTTACTTCCCACCTACCTCCAGGCGTGTTACGGTCACAGCAAACCTTGCCGTCCCTTTTTGGCCCTTGTGGTACTATGTGAAGCTTCCCATTTAGTCGGATTTCATCAGAATGTGACGTAGACGCTTGCTCACGATGCTGGCGATATGATCCTCTCAATTGCTCGACAAGTGTTTTTAGAAATCGCAAATGGCTGAGTGGCTTTTCCCCTTTTTTGGTCTTTTCTAGTTTCTACAGAATGTAGTAATTGATCAGGCAAATTTCCATGCCCCCCAAAAAAAGTTTACGCCACCATTTAAACGATTTTCGCAGAAAACAATACCTTGATGCATATTGGTCCACCCGATCAACACCACCATATATTTTATATAATTCAAAACAATATTGGGTTTCTTGACCATTATTTCCACACCACCTCGTGTAATCCTTTTGACCGTCGACATTCCTGTGTCACCCCTCGTAGTCAAACAAGTGACAATCCTCTTATCTTTCCACCCTAAAAGTAAGGTGTTACCCCATGGATACGCGACCGTGGAGTTTTTCGAAAATTTTGGCTTTTTTATTTCCTTGGGCAATTCTTTCCTGTTCGTTAAGATCGTTCCGGAGATATTGCATTTCAATTTGGCTAGTTCTTGAGCTAAGACATGACTAGTATAGTAGCGATCCATGTACATATGGTGCCCCTGAGCACCTGGAATTTTCTCCAACAACATTTTGTATAAGTGTATCGGAATTCTTGATGAAACAGGTAAATCGGGTCTGACCAAGAGCTCTGTTGTGAGTGATCCGTAATATGGCAAAATGCAGCAAATGTAGCCAGTCTTCGAGTCAGCTAGAGTATAAACTCAGATACCCCATTTTGTCGGTTTCTTAGGATTGTATGTTATGATTTGACACTTCAAATCAGCCGGGCACTGTATTGGCACCGCTCGAGTTGCTGCTTCAAATCAGCCGGGCACCGCAGCGGCGCCGCTTGAGTTATAAGAGCTACAATCGCTTCAAAGTCCATGGTGCACGGAATTCCACCCCAGACACTGCGAGCGATCGACGATCGACCAAAATTGGCCTCGCGATCGACCGGTCGATCGCGATTGACTTGTTGGCCACCCCAGCTATATATCACAGATGTTATTCAAGGAGGAGTTCCGAGTACTTTGACAAATGATATTTTTGAGTGTGTTCACCATAAAAACTTATAAAATGTTAAAAAGTAAATTATTCTTTTTCACAGCAATAAATACATCTTCAAAATTAGTATTTCCTCTTGTTAAAGAAAAAGTACTTACCGTATTTCCAGCGTATAAGATGACCGGGCGTATAAGACGACCCCCTAAGTTTACAGTTAAAACACAGGTTTAGGCCTATATTTGCTGTATAAGACTACAGCCTCGGAAGTGGGGGGTAGTCTTATACAGCGAATATAGGCCTAAACCTATGTTTTAACTGTAAAATTAGGGGGTCGTCTTATACGCCCGGTCGTCTTATACGCCGGAAAATATGGTATGTAGGATGAATAACAATGAAAGGATCAATGATCCAATGAAGTATCTGTCCTGCCATCCATCAGATAGATGTACTTTTGTTGAAATAATTAGTTAATAAATTGCTCCAATTAAACTCTTGCATTTATATTGCAAACAAACCTTCTCAGCATAGAAGTGACTACTATCCAAATGATGGATTCTTCACTTTAAAATACTTTCCAAAAATTTAAAGCAGATAAAGGAGAGAACAAAGTTCAGAATCATCTAATATTCCCTAAATCTGATTCTTTTCAAAGTTCTATTGTTACTTAATAAATGATACATCTTTCATTTTTCAAAGCACCACTGGGTATAAAGATATTCTACCCATATTTTAGGCTCAGAAAACTAAACAGGGAAAAATGATTTATGAATAACAGTGAGTTGCTTCTTCAGTGTTTTTATTAGAAGTGAAGGAGAAAAAAATCTTTCATCTTTGAGACTTTTTTCCCAACCCATATGGGGAAAAGTATTTTAATAGAAAATATTTTTTACAAAGGCCCCTCATAGCAATATGTTTTGGTTGTGTTTGTTTATATACTTTTTAGTGTCTGAGGAAATGTAATAATGTAATACATAAAACTGTATGATTTTTGAATAAGTAATTCTTTGTGGTTATACTACAAAGTAATTGCTACAATAAAATGTCATAGAAATTGTCAGAACATGAAAGCTATCTTCCCATTTTATTTAATTGTGCAGGAAAACATTTCTCTTCAGGGTAAGCAATGACATTTTCTTGTTTTATCTCCATTTGTCAATTTCTGAATTTACAAATACATTAAAGAAAAAATCTTTTGCAGAGAACATAATTCTGTTAAAAAATACCAATCACTACTAGTACTACTACTTGTAATATTAATAATAAGAGGTGAAAGGGATTAAGAAGTAGAAATTGCCAGTTATAAAAATAGTGATGGGAATGTACAGCATATGGAATATAGTCAATAATATTGTAGTAACTATGCACAGAGTCAGATGTGTACTAGGTTTATCAAGGGTTTTTGATGGGGACAGTATGGCACCTAAATGAGTAGATCAAGTTGGGAAGAAATCACCTTAACAATATTTAGTCTTTTATCCTTGAACCTGAAGCCTCTCTCCATTTATTTAGATCTGTGAGTTTTTTAATCAGAACTTTGTGGTTTTCCACATCTAGTTCTTGTACATCTTTTGTTTGATTTATATCGGTAAGCAATTCATTTTTATTGTGTGCTAATGCAAATGGAACTGTTTTAAATTTCTAATTCCAATTATTCATTGCCAGTATATAAAAATGCAATTTGCTTTTATGTATTAATCATATATCCTAAAACCTTTTGAATTACTTATTAATCCCAAGAAAGTTTTTTGGTTAGTTTCTGACCCTTGTCTACAAAGTGAATCACATCATTAGTGAACAAAGACAATGTTATTTCTTCTTTCTCAATCTGTATGCCATGGATTCCTTCTGTCTTATTGCACTAGCTAGTAGATTTTGAATTGGAGTCATGAGAGGGGACATCTTTGCCTTATTCCTGATCTTAGGGGGAAAGCATCCGATTTTCACCACTAAGTATGATGCCAGCTATAGTGGTTTTCTCTATTTTCTTCCTCAAGTTGAAGAAGTTCCTGCCTATTTCTAATTTGCTGGGAGTTTGTTTTTGTTTTTTGCTTTCTAAATCATGAATTTAACTTAGATTTTGTCAAATTCTTTTTATGCATCAATTGATATGATTTTTCTTCTTTAGCCTGTTGATGTGATAAATTACATTAATTTGATTTTTCAAATATTGAACCAGTTTTGCAGGCCAGAAATAAATCTATCTTGCTGGTGGTGTATAATTATGTTATACATGGTTGGATTAAATTTGCTACTAATTGAAGACTTTTCCATCTCTGTCCATGAGAGGAATTGGTGTGGCACTTTCCTTGTGTGTATTGTCTCAATTAGTTTTGACAACAGAGCAAAGTTGGCCTCATAGAATGAGTTAGGAAGTCTTACCTCTATTTCTCTCTTCTGAATGAGAGTTTATGAAGTTGATATCATTTCTTTTTTATATTTTTAGTAGAATTTACCAGTAAAACTATCTGGGCCAAGTGTTTTTTGTTTTTTGGTCGGGGGGTGGGGGGGGGGGAGTTAATAATTATTGATTCAATTTCTTTAGTAGGTATAGGCCTCTTCAGAATAATGATTTCTATAATATTTGTATAAGTTTTGACAATTTCTGCCTTTCAAGGAATTGGTCTATTTTGTGTATGTTATTAAACTTGTGGGCATAGAGAATTGTTTGTAATCTTCCTATATTATCTATTTAATATCTGTAGGATCAATAACTATAACCATTTTTTCCATTTCTAATATTAGTAATGTTCTCTCTCTCTCTCTCTCTCTCTCTCTCTCTCTCTCTCTCTCTCTAATTACTGTTCGCATGGTATATGAGTGCTGTCCAGAAAATGTCCAGCCATGTAATATAAAAAAGAGGCATTTATGTATGGCTGGATTTTTCCAGACAGCCCGTTTATTTTTCTATCCCTTCATTTTTAATCTATCTGTGTCTATAATTAAAATAGATTTCTTTTGGACAACATATACCCAGTCTTATTTTGTTTGTATCCACTTTGGTATTCTCTGTCTTCTAAGTGGTATATTTAGTCTCTTCACAAACTTATTATAGATATGATTGAGTGGTATTTACCATGCTTGTAACTGTTTTACATTCTCAAATTCAATTTTTGTTGTTGTTGTTTCATAAACATTTCCCTGTTTTCTGTCTTCTCTGGTTTTAATTGAATGTATTATATGATTCCACATTCTCTCCTCTGTTTGTGAGTCATTTACACTTTTAATAAAGGTGTAGTGGTTGACCTAGATTTTGTAATATACACTTAAAACTGATTTTAACTCACTTTCAATTAAGGTTATGTCACTTTATAGATAAGGAAGGTATCTTATAATATAATATTCCCAATTTCTCTCTCCCATCCCTATGACATTGCTGTCATTTTACTTACACAGATGCTGTAATCACCAAATATATCATTGCAATTTTTTCACCATTTTCTATTAGATCAATTAATAAGAAGAAAATAAAATATATAATTTAACCTCCATTTATTCCTTCTCTAATGATTATCTTTTCTTTATGTAGATCTGAGTCTCTAACCTTTATAACCATCTTTTTGCTCTGATAGTTTTTGAGCATTTCTTGCAAAGCAGATCTACTGGTAACAAATTCCCGCAATTTTTATTGGTCTGAAAAAATCGTTATTTCTCATTTGCTTATGAATATACTTTCACTGGATACAGAATTCCAATTTGTCAATATTTTTTTCTCTCAACACTTAGAAATTATATTTGCACTCCACTGCACTGTTTCTGGTGAGAAGTTCCATGTTATTCTTATTCCTGTTCTTATAGGTAGTTTTGTTTTTCTTGTCATTTCTTTAAAAATTTCTCAGTCTGTTTCTTGCAATTTGATTATAATACGCCTACATGTAGATTATTTTGATATTTACCCTCCTTAGTGTTCTCTGAGCTTCATGGATTGGATTGTGATTTAGTGTCATTAATTTTGCATAATTCACAGACACTATTACTTCTGATATTTCTTTTTGTTATTTTCTGTTTCTTCTGTGATTTCAGTTCTTGGATATTTTATTTTATATACTCCATTGCTTTTTCTCTTTGTATTTTAGTTTTGAGGGTTTATACTGACATATCTTCAAGCCCACTGATTCTTTTCCTGGCCATGTCCAGTCTACTATGAGTCCACCTGAAATGTTTTTCATTTACATTACAGGGCTTCTGATTTCTAGTGTTTCTTTTTCATACTTTCTTAGTTTTCATCTCCTGTTTACATGATTCACCCATTCTTTGTATTTTGTTACTTTTTCTGTTATAGCCCTTAAGAAATTAATTATATATTTTTCAAGATTCCTACCTCATCATTTTAAAGTCTATGCCATGTTTGAATTTACTTCTGATGCTTTGTCTCTTCAGACCTTTTTTTTTATCATGCATTTGACTTTTTCTTGAATGCTAGGCATGGTGTATCAAGTAATAGTAACTGAGGTAACTAGACATTTTGTCCGAGGTTTTACTCAAACCTGGCTGGCAGGAACTAGGCTGTATGTAAAGTTTTCTATGGCTGTAGGTGTCATAGTCTTTTCTAATTTTCTTAATTTTTTTTATCCTGTTCATTTTATTTTTTTGAATGTCCTAAGAACTCCTTTTTAGATAGCCTGTATCTTGCAGCTCCTTCAGTTGTAATTCATGGTTATTATGCTGATGTCCTACTGATGTGCTGATGGTAAGGGGACTGGGAGGGGAAGCAGTCTAAGATCTTATGATTAATTTCAGTGTTTTAGTACCTCTAAGTTCTTGGCATGTGATCTTCAGAAACATTTTCCTTTGTATTTCTCCCATTAACTGAAACTGCTTTTGGGCTTTTAACCATCCTCCCTGAATCACATAAGGTCAGTTTTCTAATAAATGTTTTATTCCATAACACTCATTATAGTTTTGTTTCTCTAATTTATAAGTAGCCAATTCATGCATTGGTACAAAAAGATGTTCTATGGCCAACAAAATTAAAGGATGGGAACCTGGAATTATCTATTTGATCTGATTAAGATTTTAAGGCATGGATGACCCCATTGCTGGTGGAAAAGGGGGTACTGTTAGATCATGGTATGAAGTGACAAAATAATTATTTATGTCATCACCTAAAATCAACTGCTTTGAAAAGGCAAAGTACTTGTTGCCATAAAATATTTTTATTGAAAATAAGGATTAAATGGGCTTGATAATGTGTTTCTAAGTGTTTCATAGGGGCTGGGGAGTAGGGGAGTATGAGCTTAGAATTTTATATTCCCAGCTCAGGGATCTGTAAGGGACCAAAAAATAGATCTAGGATTACCCTAAAATAATATTTATTTGTTGTAGGTTTGGAGACAACATTTCTGAAAGTCAAACCAAATTCTCATCTTACAGATAGTTCAATTATAGTGCACCTTGAATTGACAACCTCACAGAGTCTCTCTTATGCTAAAGTTAGGGTAATAAGCAAAAAGGAATAGGGCCCTAACAATTGGGATGAGGATACTAGGGAGATCCTGATGAAGCTGAGGACCCTGTACCCTAAATTTGATCTCTTGTTTTTGTTTTGTTTTGTTTTGTTTTGTTTTGTTTTGTTTGCCAGCAGAAGTAGCCCTCCCACCACTCTCTGAGGTTAGTGGACTAACCAAGGCAGGTAGCTACACTGCAGGGGATGGCTCAGCCTTTTCATGTTTTACTCCCTCCACCCCAAACACTTTCCACTTCTCATTGAGATGGGACCTATAATCATATTCAGCTCCTAGAAGACCCTAGGGCAGGGGTGGTGAACCTTTTGGAGATTGAGTGCCAAAGTTTATGAAATAAGAGTATACTCGCTCGACTCGTGTGCCAACCCATCGAGTGAGATAGAGGTATCGATTATTTTTATGTCTATAAGAGCATAAACAATAATTTTTTTAATGGTATTCACAGCTCCGCATGCCGAAATAATTGTTCTGCGTGCCACTTTTGGGCACGCGTGCCGTAGGTTCGCCACCCCCGCCCTAGGGGATCAACAACAATCTGTGACCCTTAAATAAGTGCCACCTGTTCCAAACAGAATTGCAAGATACAACATAAATCTGGAGAATATATATGGGAAGGACACCTGAGGAAGTTGTGTTAGGGAGGAAGAGATACAATGCTTGACTAGAATATATTTATTAGTATCAGGGCACTAGGAATAGATTTTGTATTCAATGTGTAGCTGGGAACACCTCTGTCTGAAGTGTGGTCTGCAGGTGGCCATTATTAAATAAAATGGAAATACTAGAACTTTAGTATCCAAAGGCTTTCAGAGATTGAAAGGCTAAGGACTTACTGTGCAACACTTACTCACCCAGCGTCTAATTATGTACCTCGGGGTGGTGTAGAGATGCTCCCTTAACCTAGGAGTTGAGATTTACATTGATGAGGGGAGCAACAGCATCCTACAGTGGCTATTTCCTGTAGACCAGACATGGCAGTGGCTGCTGACATAATTTCAATGGGAAGAGAGGGTACTATGGTCCAAATGGAAACATTTAGCTTCCAAGGCAAGGTGGCTATGGTTAACCATATTGAACAATAGAGCTCAAGTCTTAATCAGAGTGATTTGACCCACAGAGATCTCCAGTATTGGGTGACCAGTGGTGGCCCTAAGATCGAAACAGATGGGCCAACACTCAGCCTCTACTTACTCAGAAAAATTTCAGGTGACAATGACTTGGCAGTGGGGATTATCTTTAGTTAAGGCTTCTTCATGTTCAAATCAACATGCCAACCCACAGGTTCACCCAAAGCTTCACTGGTCTTTCTTATATCTTTGGTTGTCCTTCTCTGACAAAATCCCTCTCCTCTTTGCTCTGCCCCACAGTCTGCACTCAGCAAAGCATCCTTTGGCCTCTTGTTCACTTAGAAATGCTTTGTCTCTTTAGATGTTAATTCTTTTACGTTTATTTGAGCATACAACTCTTTATGGTCTTTAAACAAATGTATGGTTTTTGCTTCATTCAGCAGCAATTTCATGAAAAGCTTCTATTTGATTAATTTTTTGGATTATGGGTTTTTAAAGAAATCCAGAAGTGATTTCTACACTTATATAGAAATAAAAAGTATACCAAAAATAGCCACAAAAAAATTCTTGAAAAACAGATTAATTAAGATAATCTGGGATGATATTCAGAATTTCTGATTAAGCTTATTTCCAAATGTCAAAAAGATGCTTTTGTGTCATGGTGTGAAGGTCGTGTTGCCATTAGAGACCTAATAATTCATAGGACCATTAATTTTGGAAATCACAAGGAGGGTTATATCAGTGTAAGTCAAACCTTAAAGTTCCCCTAAGTTCTGCCCCACTCTCCTCACTTCAATAAAGCTTATTTTCTTTTTAACTTAATGTTTCTCAGGTCATCAGAACAGTGTAACACATGGGCATGCACACTCTCAATTTTTGCCTATGACAAGTTCTAAAATTCATACTGTGTTCTACATTTCTGTCATCCCTAGCAACCCACAGTAAACAAAACTCTATAACTATCAACCTCAATGACAAGATACATCACTGTCTTACATATCAGCATATAAAAGTATAAAGGATACAGTAAAAAAAAAATCCTTATTTAAAATTCTTTGGCTTGACAAGAGAAGAGAAAGTTAGATTGCAGACATATGGAGTGAATGTTGATGGATTCACTTTAACATCTGTATAAACATACTGATGCTATTATATTCTGATTATAATTGTGTTTCTCATTTGTCATAAGGAAAATGGTGCAAGTGTCTTGTAAATCTATGATTTACAATGCTCATTGAAAAAAAGAAAACAAAAAGGCAATTTACTGAAAAATTTTAAATCACAGATTTGCATGGGAAAACAAGTGACTATACATTTATCCTTTTAATAAAAATTTTAAAATTATAATAAACATTTAAATAGCTCACTAAATAGAATAACCAACATTCAATTTAAGATCATGTGTCAATAAGAAGACCTGGGATAAATAATTTATACTGTAAATGTACCTCTATTCTGCACATTTATGTGGAAACATAAAAATTTAATTCTGAATGAAGTGATGAACAAACAATGCAGGCCAGAGTTTCAAGAAGGTTTGCATATATGATCAATTTATGTAATCAGTAAATGGTATTAATAAATAATTAACACTACTTATTGGGTATTATATAAACTAAAGAATAAGCTGGCTTACTTTGTAGATGGGCATTGAAGAAACAATCCAAATTAAAGCATAGATTCAGCTTAAGTTATGGAAGATTGTAATAAAAGAAGTATGACCTTGGGAAAATTATTTATACTCATTAGAACTCAGTCACATCATCTGTAAAATGGGTTCACTGGGATGCAAATAGATATATTTTTATTAGTGAGGACACTGAGCTGCAAAATGACATAATAAATCAAACTTACATCACTTGAGATATAGAAGGAAATCAATCACTTAAACAGAAAATTCCAAGGGTCCAATGACTTTCAGAATAAGTTGGCTCTAGAACTTTAAACAACTTTATGAAAAATCTGCTTCACTCTCTGCCTTTATTTCTTAGTACCTCCAATCCCATTGAAAAGATAGCTTCTACTTCTTAATGGTCCCACAAAATACATGAGGTTGGCTCTCAATTGCACATTCCTTGAATCATGAGCCCATATCTGTACCAATCTGGATAGCCAGGGAGAGATCATGTATTCTAATGGCCTTTGTTCTGTATATCCTTAGAAATGAATGAGGCAAGGATTTACTATCAACATACTGAATGATATTAATAGGATGATTTATCAGAGAAAGAGAGGTGCTTTCAGTACATAAGAAGGGAAGCACAGGAGGCAAAAGCAGCTAAATACTATCCAGTACTATCTCTAAGAACTTCTCCAGATTTTATATCTAAGCCTCCTATCCTCTGTATTCTGAGGCCGTGGGTTGGACAAGCTTGAACTAGAGGGACTTTTCATTTTGATACACTGATAAAAGGGAAGAAATATTTCCAGTTCCTGGAATACCAGGAATGCTCTGATGGTCAGAGGTAAACATAAAATTAAAGGGATACAATCTTAAATGGCAAACTCTGCCAGCTCCTGATGATCCATAAGGATCATCCATTCTTTACATGGGATGGAAATGGCTTATAGGGAGGGAAATGCTTACACAGAGGGCCAAGATGGGCATTTAAACACAATGCATTTTCAATTTACATTATTTTTGAACTTCCACTTATTTTAGACAGATCCTCAGGATATACAAATTATCCCTCTGAGAGTAAATGTTTTAGGAGCTACAAAATCTGCTGCTTTGAATTACTCTAGAATTGAATTCCTCCTTTTAAAAAAGGTAAAGAGAGGTTAATCATTAATAAGAAAACCACTAACCTTTACATACCTAAATATGAAAAGAGTGAGTTCTAAGGAAATTGTAACTGATCTTGTAGGTCTCAACACTCACATGACTCACCACAGGGTCTCAGGAGTGACTCATCAAACCAGCCCCTCAAGCAAAACTTCACTGAGAACATTTTTATAAGAAGTAAGTAACAGTGTATTAAAAAAACTACAATATTAATAATGTCCCTGTTTCCTAAAATAATGGGACAGTGCCTAATGATACAAATTCACCACTTGTATACAGCTGTGAAATACTGAATGGGCTCCTAAATGTTGAAGGAGTAAATGAACCTAAATTATTACTAAGAACCTGCCTGACTTGAGGTGTCTATGAATTCTCTTTGTTTCTTGATAGTATTTTTGGTTCTCTTTCAAACCTTTTAAATGCATTGGCTTTCCTAGATATTGCATGAGTAATTAATCTTTACTCTTAACATTAATCTAATATCCAGTTACACACTATAGTGGAGAACCACAATTATTGTTAGAAAGCAGTAGTACAAAATTTAGGGTGACAAAATTTCTCCAGATACACAAAGTATTTCTCCAGATACAGAAAATAATTACTGCACAGTTTACTTTGTCTAAACTCATTCAACCAGATCACCTACAGGACTGAAGTTTATCCTCCTCAAGGATATTTCATCACTGAAAGAAAAGCCTGCCTTCTTATACAGCCATCTATTTGACTGTTCAATATTTGCTGTGAATTTCTTATAAATGTGTTTCTTAGAGATGTTATCAGAGGCAGACCATTTTGCCAAATATACAATATAGAACAAATATTCTAGCTCATCAAATGTATTTCACTATAGTTCCTAAAATTATATTAGCAAATTACCTTTAAAAAGTATTTTTTTTTAATATCTGTTTGAGAATGTGCTCAAAAAAAGACTCATTGCAGCCTAGCCTCCCTTACTCTCCAACTTTGTTTTTGAAGATATATGGAATAAAATCAAAATTTTTATTTATTCACACTGCCTAATTGTTGCAGAAAACAAATCTTATGTTAAATTATCTCTTCATAAACGATGAAGGGTGGGCAATACGAGGTGTTCTCTACCAAAATACCTTGTCCTTCAAAAGAATAGGCACAATGGAGGCATCACGAATTTTTTTGGTGTTTCACACTGTAAATATTTAAAGAGAAATTTTATCCAATGGAGTGATTCTGATAAACCAATAAAGGAAGAAAGAAACGAAATAAAAGAGAATGGCACCATAAATTAAGAAAAGCCATTACATCTCTTGCGCTGATTTGAAAAAAAAAAAACGTGAATGAAAAGAAAAGTGCTAATCTGTGCCCATTCTCAAGAGAGCGCAACAATTACTGCTGGATAAATTGGTTTCTAAAGAAAGCATACAATCCACACTCCAATTGCATTTCAATTGATTGTGGATAAAATAAAATAGCTACCGTGTTAACAAAATGATAAAAATATTTCACTGGCCAACAAGGAGTAGCCCAGCATTACTGATTCAAGCTCTGTGTCCCTCATCCTTCGAATGCATTCAGTCGACCTGATACGATCACATAGTAGTGAGCATCATGGCATCGAAAATGGAGGTCTCAGCAGGGAGATCTTTCTCTTCTACTGTGAAAAAAATGTAACTGTGGAAGATAATTAAAAATAAAGATGACAGTACCAGGCAACCACCATTCTGCCTATTCAAGTTTAGCAACATGTTATTGTGGTGACCTGCATAGGAAGCATTCAATTTTTTTCTTTCTTTCACCCTTCCTTCCTCCTTCTCTCCCTCCCTCCCTCCCTTTCTTTCTTTTATTCAGGGCTTCTGTGTTTTATTTTGGGGAAAAAGAGTAAGAAGCAAAATCTATAAAGGTAATTTAGTTTTCAGAGTAGTGATG
>PVKE010045417.1:0-12625 GCA_004027555.1 Craseonycteris thonglongyai | reverse complement strand
TCGAATCCCGGCTCCGGCCCAGGCAGGACCCACATGCTGAACTGGGGAGTTCCCACAGTTCGGTTCTCTAACTGTCTCTGTCTCTGTCTCTCTCTCTATCTGTCAAAAGTAAAATAGAAATAAATATGCACTGAAGACAAAAAGATAATTTCTCTCTATAAATGTGAAAAGATAAAAAAAAAAAAAAAAAAAAAAAAGAGAAAGACCATGTCATATCCTCGTCTCTCCCCCCATACCCCCCTCCCCCGCAATGTCAGTCTCATCTTTCTTTTTAGTGGCTTTTATTCTCACCTAATTTTTAATATAAAAAGCTGAAATGTTGTTCTTATAAACCTGTTGAGTAAACTACACTTGTTGCTGTTTTTATTTTATTTTTTCTTTTTGTCTTCCCATTCTCTATTTTGCTATCAATTCTATTTTTAACCTTAACCCTAACTGCTCTAAACTTAATATTTTTTACTTGTAAGCAGGAATGTGTGTGTGTGTGTGTTTTTGTATTGACTCAAGGCTATCTTAAAACACAATTTATAATTAAAGAGAATAAGAAAACTTTCTTTTTTTTACTCAGAATGCTGTGACCTAGATGTGATTAACACTATACCTGTGAGTTATAGAATGTACTGAGCTAAAATAGAAGTAGTTCATTGGTAAAAACTAGAAACTATAATTCCTCTTGGAGGAAGAAAATATCCTGATGGCCAAGTATTTCAGTTTATGTAAAAAAAACAAAACAAAACAAAACAAAACAAAACAAAAAAAACAGAGAGAAAAGAAACATCTGTGTCTTGAATGCTAACTGATCATTTTGAGACTTCACTTCTTAATTCCATTCAAATAATCACAATGCTGCTGAGAAAACAGCTCATTTTTGCATCTGCCATTAAATTACTTTCTTTATAACTATAAAAGAAATAAGTATTAGACATAGCACTTGTATTCCTTCTTTAATGTTTCTGTGGGTCTCACTTAGTGGCTTCTATTTTGCAAGTGATGATTTCCAGAACCTCATCTGTTCCCTGTCCAAATAGAAGGTGATTTCAGCCTCACTAAATTGCTATCACACTTGCTATACAGAGTTTAAACCAGAATCCTGACAAAGTCTTATTTTATCCACATTAACATTCAATAAAATTAATAAGCCAAAGGCATAGTTTTGTTTGTAATAATGCCAGCCCAACCAATGGAATTAACATTAATTTAACAGTAAATTAATGATCTTTAAAAATAATGGTTTAATGACATTTTGTTTATTTTTAACATTTTAAAATATCTAAAAGGCTGCTGCAATGTATTATCATTTTTTTATAGAAAAATTAGAGCAATTTTGATAGGGATCTGCAGGAAAAAGAGCACTAAGCTTGGGTTAGCAATCCAGGCCCTGCTTCCCTTCTTTATCAACAGAAGTCAAAGAGAATCAATCCACTCACTAAGCTCATCTCTCTACCAATAGGGATTAAAAGTGAACTACACTTGGCACTTAGAGGTGCCTTCCCCAGCACTGCATATGGAGAAGGGCTTGATGTCCCCTCGCTCCTTACAACCATTTCCTCATCTTCCTCTCTGCCAGCCCCTGTGTAGCTTAATCTTGTGGAGAATATGTAACCGTGATGAGTTTGTTACAATTCATATGGATGAGCATGAAACTCACCATGGGCCCTGCATAGTCTCAGGAAATTATTTTAGTGTTCAATCCTTTCAGTCTCTTATTCTCTTTGATGACTATTTCTTAATGTTCTCTTCTCTCTAGAAATTCCCAAGACCATCACCCCTCAGCTGCTGATCTTATTTCTTACTTAGTTGAGAAAACTGAAGCAACCAGATAAACCACATTTACCCTTTACTTGTCATCTGTGCCCACAGGCTCAGCTTTCTCATTGATGAATTTCACATAAGCCCATCTCAATCCACTTTTCACCATCTTCATTGCCATTGCTACCACTGTTGTCTAAGCCATCATCCTCATATGAATTCCTGTCTAACCTACCCAGTCTCCCTGCTTCTACCCTTGCTTGTCATTCTTATACAGTCTCATTACAAAGTGATTTTTTTTAATACATAAGTCACATCATGGAACTCCCCTACTCACATCCTTTCAGAGCTCTCCATTTTACTCAAACTAAAACACAACAGCATTATAATGGTCTTGCAGGGACCTGTTTTGCTGTTATCTTTTCCCTTTGCTTATTCCTCTCCAGCCACTCTTTCCTCCTTTCTGTTCCTGGAACACTCCAGGAATGCTCTGATATTCAATTTTTCATTTGCTTTTTTCCTCTGCTCAACTAACTTCCTTCACATGGCTCACTCAGTCTCTCACCTTCAAGTCTTTTACAAATGTCCTCTTTTCAGTGAGGTCTTCCTTGACCACCTTATTCAAATTACAATATTCTCTTGCCCCCTCAGTATTCTTAACACCCTTAACTTGCTCTAGCTTTATAGTACTCATTAAATTCTAGCATACTATTTAATTTATCAAGTTGTTTGCTTATTGATACTTCCAGCCCATCAGAATATAAGTTTCATAGGGAATAAGTCATTGGCTTTTTTCATGGGCAGGTTTCAAGTGCTAAGAATATTATGCTGGCTCAGAGTAGACATGCAAATAATGTTTGATAAATGAGTATTTATAATGATTTGATATTAGCATTTGTAAAGAAATTTCAGTATCAAATTTCTATATGTATATAATTGATGTAATTATTTGGAAGATTTAAATTAGCCATATAAAATGGAAAACATAAATTATGTGCTAAGTTTCATATATGCACACACACTTACAATAGACACAATAACCAAATTATTTTTGTGAAGAACTTCTTTCAATTCCACAAATAAATAGACTATTAAGCCTGAGAGAGTGAATAGCTCTAACTATAGTCTTATGGATATCTCATTCTTCAACTAAATTGTCTTATTGTAGAACTGGCCCTAAGGATGCTTACCTTGGAGGAGTGAAACAACTTAAATAGTGTTTTCATTGTGCTTTTGGCTGGCAGGTGCAGATAACATATCAATATATCATCATGTGGTAAATCTTATACTAAAGAAGTACAGCTAGAAAAATAGTAGCCTTAACTAAAAGTCGCCCATCTCCTATTTAGTCTGTTGGTATATGTGTAGCATTAAAAATGTTAAATTAGAAAATATATGATAAACCTGTAGATAAGAGTTTAGAGAAAATTGTCAAATTTCATAAAACATTACAACTATTTAATTCTTCCCTCATGAGTAGGTTGGGCAATATGACAAAGATTTAAAAAAATCAATTCTAAAAATACTAGTTTGAAACTCAATTTGACCTGTATTTTGATATTTGTAGAAATGCTGTACTTTTTATTTCTTTTAATTATGTGGTTGGGTTAGGTCTTAAAATTATGTAACATATTTAAGGTTGACATATCAATGAAGAATGATGCTCCAGAAAATAAGAGACATGTAAGGAAAAATAAGAGAAAATAAGGAAACATACTTTTCTACCTTTAGAAACCTTGATGTAGAGATTTGGGATCATAGATCTTGCTATAATGGTAGAGACTTTAAATAGAGACCAAAGTTCTTATCATATTGAAGTAGAATTTTTAAAGGAATTGAATCTGTTTAACGCTACTACTTGACTCAGTTTACAACCGTGAATTCCAGCACAAGTAAATGCAAGATTTCTATATAAATGATGTCAGAAATAAGACTGGCTTGGGAGTCCCATGTTCTATAAACATGTAAATTTGAGCAGAGAACTTTACACTTTTAAAATAATTGGTAGAAAGCTTTTGGAAAATCTTGAACTCTAGAGAAACAGGACAAAAGTTACATGAGTATTATTTTTAAAAATCAGTAATTATAGTTAGGCTAAATTAGAGAAGGAAGAAAAACGGAGCTAAAGAGGCCAGGCTTTTGTAGCCATTCATGTGTGAGCAGAGGAGAGTAGATCAACTTGATAGACTTTTCAAATGAATCACCAACCAGGGTTGGTGCTAGGTTATATATAAGGAATAGCAGAGAGAGAAATTTTCGAACTGGAAGGTTAGAGGAACAGTGGTTGGTCTGAACGTTGGCAGTGCTTCAACGTGAGTTAAGAGTTTAAACTGAAATCCTATCTTTTCAAGTAACAAGACAACTCTAATAACTTACTCTCTTTGGCTCAGTTTTCTCATCTGTAAAATGAGACAAATGGCTTAGGTCATCTGCAAAGCCTGAAACTCTGTTTTTTTATAATTTCCACTTTAGCTGTGTCAAATTAGTATGCATACTAAACATCAAAACGCTATAAGCAAGACTTAGAACACACCTGTCTCTAGCCAATCAGTACTTCTATGTGTATTTTCTTTAATTTTTTGCTGCACACCATGGACCAACTTATGATGGTGAGTTGTTTCTACATTATAGAACTATTTGATATTCTGTCAAACTAAGGAAGAACAATAATTGAACTTAAATACTATTTTGATTGTTTTATTCTTCAATTCAGGGGAATTTTATAACATTGACATCATCCTAGTCAAAAGTGTGAAGTTCATTCCTCCAACTCATTCAGTTAAAGAAAATGGGAATAAAAAACAATATCACCAAAAACAATAAAAACAAACATTTAGGTACATTGGAAAGCAATATATATGCATCATATATTTTAACATTCAAAACCAACTTCTGAGAGTTAAGTACCAATTTTATCTTCTTGTTGTAGTTGGAAAATTTGAGATTCAGCAAAGTTAAAATTCTGTTAGTCATAAACTATTATACATGGTGGAGTTTGAACTATATCTTGAGTCTTTCTGATTCGAAAATCTATTTGTTTTAATTTTTGTAACTTATATCTTATTGTGAGGAAGTTAAAGTAGATTGAATTCCTCTAGAGGATGAATGAGATTTCTTCATGGATTAAATGAAACTCGAGAAATAGAGACAGGATAATTTTGTTAGGCATTGGATTAGCATCCATTTACTTGTCACCATGCTGTTACTATAAAATAAAAATACTTTTAAGCTTACATTTGAGAGTGAAAAATAAGAAAATGCATCAGAGCCCCAACTCTCTACTCCTTCCCTTGTAGTTGAATAAATCAGGCATAAGGCATTATTTCTCCTTTAAATCAGGCATTATTTCTCCTTTACTTGGCACTGTACAGAGCAATTTAGCATTTCTTGAAACTTCTTCTCCAGTGGTCATAACATTAGTCATGAAGATGCAGTTAACTGTGACATTTTGAAACCTCCAAATATTCCCTTTAACAATCATATGGTCTGAGGATACAGAAAATGTTGTTGGAAAGAGTTCTCTATGTAAAAATGCTGTTGCAACTTAGTAGGTACTTATCAATATTTTTATCCTCATGTCATTAAGAATTTAAAGAGGTGCTCAAGCTATGATATTTTTGAGCTAGTTATATGAAACAGGAAGAAAAATCAAACACATTCCTCATTAACAGCTTCTATATCATGATAGATTCTTCATAACTGTGAATCATGTATTTAACTTGTAATGTTAAGTACTCTTAAGTGGAAAGAGTATGTTAAAGCTACAGCTTTCAGGTGAAAGAGAAAAAAAAACAGGCTGAGACAAAAAGTTTGTTCAAAATGTAATGGAAAATAAATCATGTTATATAAAAAGATCAGGACTGAGATTTAGGGATTTTATTTATTTATTTATTTACTTACTTACTTAAAAATTTCAATTGTTAAAATAATTGGGGTGACATTGGTTGGTAAAAATTACATTGTCTCCAGATGTACAATTCTACATTACATCATCTATATATTGTATTATGTGCTCACCACAAAGAGTCAGTTCTCTCAGAGTCTGCAGCTCACCCTCTGGCTTAACTGGTTGTTACTAGAACATCATTTGCTCAGGAGTTAGTTTCAGGATGGTCTGGAAAAGATGGATAATCTACATAGTTGCAGTTACCAAGCAAAGAGGAAATAACAAGTTTCGAGGTAATTAACTGATACGGTGCACAAAAGATATTTCAGTCTAAAACCCATTTATCCTTGATTAAAAAGAACGATTAAACAAAAAACTGGAATGACAGCATAAGGGTTAAGAAGTGAGAGTTTAAAGAAGGGCCATTTAAAGAGGGTTCTTTTTTCCCCCATCAACATCACATCACATGCACTGCACATCAATAATATCACATGCACTGCACATCAATCACATCACATGATGACTGGGTAAAGAAGTTGTGGTATGTGTACACAATGGAATACTACTCAGCAATAAGAGAACATGAAATACAGCCATTTGTGACAACATGAATGGACCTTGAGATCATCATATTAAGTGAAATAAGTCAGAATGAAAAAAATCAAGGAACATATGACTTCACTTATAGGTGGAATATAAAACTGAAAGTAACAAAGAACAAAAACTTATGGACACAGTCAATAGTTTAGTGGTTAGCCAAGGATAAGTGGGGTGGGGGTGGGGCAGGAGGGAGTGAGGCAGAGTAGGGAGAGGGCATCTGACTGACTGGGTGGTGAGCACATAATGCAATACATAGATGATGTCATGTGGAATTATACACCTGGAACCTATATAATTTTTAAGAACCAATGTCACCCCAATAAATTTAACAATTAAAAAAATATTTTTAATGAAAAAAGGGCAGTAAAGCTAAAGTACAAAGACCAAGCAGGAACTAGGAAAGGGATGAAGGTGGAGAGGAAACTGAGATTAGGTCATGCAGGGTCTTGTAAACCACAATAAAATTTTTGAATAAACTGGAAGCAGAAGAGTAGTAAAACTCAATTTATGTTTTTGAAATATAGTTCAATCTGCTGTAGAAAAAACAGACTTAAGAGGAGCACAACTGAAAGTAAGAAAAAATGTTTAAAGTGCTTTTGCAGAGGTCTAGCAAAGCAAACAGAATAATGATAGGAAGAATGGGGAAAAAATGAAAACGAATTTGAGATAGACTTGGTCAAACTTGTTATTGTATTACATATGGGAAGTGAGAAAAAAGGTTTAAAAAAGATCAAGAAAACCATAGAAGATCAGAGCAGCACTATACTGTTCTATATCTTGATTGCTATGAAAGGTACACAAGCATATGCATTAGTCTAAACTCAGAAAAAATACCCTTATGATTTGTATACTTTTATATTAAGAGAAAAATTATAAACATACATTGAACACTAATTATGTATGTTGAAGTATTTAGTGGCAAGTATAATGATTGTTGCCTCCCACTTACTTTGAAATACTTCATAAAACAAGATGGATTGATAAAAATGTAGAAGGATGAATAAATAGATACATGATAAAATAAGCAGAGTAAATATCAATAATCTTTGCTAAAATGTTATACAGGTGGTAATAATGGTGTTTGGAATTATGTATCAAAGCATTAAAATATAGATTTCTTTGACCTAGTTATTCTACTTCTGGAAATATCTTGTGAAATAATCCTAAGTGCACATGAAGATTTATTATATTTAAAGATAGTGAAAAATAAATATAAATATCTACAAATCAAAACATGGATTAAAAACATTATAGTACATCCCAGTGATAAATTCTATTATCCTCAATATTATTCTGTGGGAGAAAATTTAAGCAACTGTGAAAAAATTTCAAGATATATTTCTAAGTGAAAAAAGTAAGTTTCAATATATAATTCATATTTTATAAACAGTATTTGAAGTGTTGTTTATTTACCAAAATGTTAAGAATTAACAATTACAAATTACTAACAAATATTCTACTTCCCATATTTTCTACAGCATTAAATATATCTACTTGATTATTGAAAACAAAAATGTAATTTTAAAGAATTTTGCCATGAGTTATTCAAAATTAACCAACAAGATGAGCAATATTTATTTATTATAGTAGAAATAAGACTAGAACATAGAGGCAGATTATGGCTTGGAACTTTTAAAATGTATTTGAATATTACATTGGAACTCTCTTAATTTCTTAGCTACATTGAATTATACCTAGTATGGGGAAGCAAAGAGTCTCCATAAGGTTTTAGAAATAGCCCAGGGAGCCGGTGCCAGAAAAAGAAGCCAAGAAGGTTGTTGGCTGACATTTAAAATCTCAAAGCAAAGACAGGAAAATCACTATTTGCGTAGGACAAGCCTTGATGTGCCTGGAGAATATTGTTTATATTTTGTTTTGCTATGTTGTTGGGATTTTGGTTTTTTATTTCTTTTGTTTTAGTTTTGGTTTTGGTTTTGGTTTTTTTGTGAGGTTTTTTTGGTTAAGGTAATGGGTATTCTATGACCCACTAACCTTATCCATTAAGTTAACTTTTGACTGAAAAATGATGGATTCTTTTTCTATGGTTAACATATTTTCTCTAAGTCTCAGACTTGGGAATTTCTACCAGGAATCTCAAAACTCTCTGATGATAGTCTTTAGTATAAGTGGTGAAAAATTCAGTTCTGGATAGCTACACCAAAAGAGCCCAAAGAACATTAAATTATCTATTGACATCAGGCTAAATAGTTCTTAAATTTATATTTAGTTCTCTGCTACTTAATGCTTGGATAATCTTGATTGATATCAAAATAAATTAAATTTTATAAAGAAAGGAGTAATTGGCATTTTATTCTATAATAGAATGAAAATATTAGAGTTAAACATAGTTTGGAAAAATGACATAAACTGAGATGAAATGTAAAATGAGTAGGTGAGAAGTCATATTTTGACTGCAAACATCAACTGCATATGATCAGAATTGTGGAGTATTGGCTAAGAGTTGTGTGTAAAATCCAAGGGTAGGTAACTGCAATTTCATTATTTACTAACATCAAGATTCAGTTGCCAAATAGCACATACCATTTTATATGATCCAGGATCCATTGTGTCTAGATTAACTATTTTGTGTTAGCTATGATTAGGAATATTGTTTTCCATTCTTGTCACATTTTAAGAGCTTACTGTACAAAATAATATCCAGGTAATGAAAGATGTTTTCCACATTGAATATCAAAATTTTGCATGATTTCCAGAAGAATAAAATAGAAGCATAAAAAGTGTCTTCAAATTTGAAGAGCTGCTGTTTTAAAGTGAATTAACGTTATTCAGTAATGCATCAAAAGGCAAAATGATCACTAAAGAGAGCAATTATTCGTGTCTCCTTTCTACTTACACTCTGTCTCTTTGAAGGTTAGAACTATGTCCTATTCTTCTATTTCCAGGACTTATCCCAGGGTTTGTAATATTTAGTTAGTATTAGTGAATATTAGTGGATAAATAAATACAGTTTTCTAAATGTAGGCATTATATTTAACAAGTAAAATTCTCCACAAATAATCTTTTGATCCTGTAAGAAATATTTTGCTTTCCTTTATCTTATTTAAAATTGTATATGCTTAAGGTGTACAACATAATGATTTGATGTATGTATACATAGTGAGATGATTACTAGAGTCAAGCTGATTAACATGTCCATCCCCTCACATAGCTACCTTTTCTGTGTACCTGGTAAAAATCACCTCCAGGGGTGGCAAACCTTTTGGTGATTGAGTGCCAAAGTTTATGAAATAAGAGTATACTCGCTTGACTCACATGCCAACCCATCGAGTGAGATAGAGGTATCGATTATTTTTATGTCTATAAGAGCATAAACAATAATTTTAAAAATGGTATTCACAGCTCTGCATGCCAAAATAATTTCTCTGCGTGCCACTTTGGGCACGTGTGCCATAGGTTTGCCACCCCCCACCTAGACGCTACTCTTTTGGCAAATTCCTGGTTTCAATATAGTATTGATTGTGGCCAGCGCATTGTACATCAGGTCTCTAGACTTATTCGTCCTATAGAACGGCAACTTGTGCCAGAATAAAACTATTTTAAACTTAAAGCTCAACTGAAAAAGCAAAACTGTCAAAAAAAAAAAGGAAATGGTGATAATGTAGTCAGTAAAATGATATAAGCAAAATTTATATTATAATTTTCAAAAGCATCAAAGGAGATTTTTTTTTTCTAACAGGCACCTTGTTTTATATTCGTTCTTTCAGTCTCCTTTATCTACAGCTTTTTTTCCACATTATTTAAATTTGCTCTCAATTTGTCTACCTTAAAAAAATCCTATTGTTGCTACTATCCTATGGGTCACTCCTTTGTAGTCTGCCTATAATTACTCTCATTCTATTCTGTTCTATTCTGTTCTATCCTATTCTTCTAATTATTATATTACATTATTATTCTACTTCGTCATTCCCTTCACTCTTCAACACAATAAATGCTTCTTTCCTCACCACTCTACTGAAGCTACTGTCGTCATGGTATCTAACAAATTCCTTATTTTCAAATCTAATAGATATGAGTGCTCTGCAACATTTGACACTTTTGACTACTTCCTTTTATTATGGAAGCTCTCTTTCTTTGGCTTCCATAATAAAACACCGCTGTTTGCTTTTTTGTTTGTTCGTTTTCGCTTTGTTGTTTTTAAGCAAGGTCATTGTGTTTATGCCTTCCATCTTTTCAACGGTGATGTTTATTTGCATTTGCCTAGAGTTTGCCTTTTTTTCTCGAAAATTATGAAAGTTCTTCCACGTGATTCATCCAATCACTTACTCCAACTGGTGTGTATATACTAACTCTACTGACTCACAGATCTATTTTTTTCTATCTCAAATGAAGTAACTAAGTTCCAAATCCATGTGTCTGCTTATTGAACAATATTCACATTTGAATGACCCATAGGAAACCTAGTTCAAAATGTCCAAAACTAATTATTCATTCTTTTCTTATTTCAAACCTGATTCTATTTCAGTGGATAGTATAACCAATGCACTTTCCAAGTCAGAGAGTTAGTTAATATTCTCTACTTTTCTCATTCTCAGTTAATCCACCAATACATGAATGCCTAAGCTTATCAACTTTATCATCCAAATGTCATCAAATATAACAAGTATGTCCTCATAAAATATGCCCTTTTATCTCTCATGTCTTTCAAACATACTGTCTACTAATTCCATAGTTTAGATCATCAAAATCTGTTACCTAGATAGCTATCATAATTAATGTTATTTCCCTTATTTGACTTTATTTTTTATAACAGCCAAAGTAACTTTCTAAAACATAAGAATGGTCATTTCACTACCTTCTATGAAATTCTTTAATGGCTACCAATTTCTTTCAGGTTATAAAACAAACTTTCAGAATTTTAAGCCTACTTACATTCCTAGTCATCTCCTACTAATATCTATCTCTTACCTCATATATAAGCTTTACTTACTCTTATCTATCAGTCTTGGAAAATACCATGTCAGCCTCCTGTCTTAGATAAGAAATTTCTTTGTTTGAGTTATTCCTTCTTTTCTGCTTCATAGTGCTAGCTTTTTAACTTGGCTGCTGCTTATTCCAGAAAAAACCTCCCTGACTTACTTTCTATATACTCCAAAATCACCCTTAGTTACCTTACCCCTTTAGAGTACTCATAGTAATTTGTAAAAAAAAAAAAAGAATTGTTACTTTTTTTAGTTTCTTTTAGAGTATAAGTTTGAAAAGTGGAGAGAACATGATATCTAGTTCAACATTTTCTCCCCACTGACTAGCACAGTGATTGGCATATAACATCTACCAAAAAAGAAAAAAAAGTGAATATAAAGAAGGAATGTTTGTCAAACAAGGATGATTAAGTTGCACATTCATGAAACAATGAAACAATAGTAGCTTAAGAATATGAGAAGACAATGGCAGAAACACATTAAAGACTACTTAGAATTTTTGGTTGGAATTATGGAAAATAAAATCATGCATCTGAAAATTGATGAGAGCCTTAAGAAAGGGTCACATTAATCTGAATACCTAGTAAGAAGAAGGGGGAAGGTTCGTCATTTCCATGTTACTTAGAATAAACTTTGATTTATGGTCTTATGTTCTGTACATTACTCATTACAAGAACGATTTGAAAAGCTATAATGATTGGGACAGAATACAACAATAAAAAATGTTCAAACATTTCTTAATAGGAATGGTTGAAATAATTGGGGCCAATTAGTCTAGTGAAGACAAATAATTGGAGACTGACTCCAAATATTTGGCTGAAATATGGCTGACTTCAAATATTTGAAAAGGCTCT
Organism: Craseonycteris thonglongyai; assembly: GCA_004027555.1. NCBI lineage: Eukaryota > Metazoa > Chordata > Mammalia > Chiroptera > Craseonycteridae > Craseonycteris > Craseonycteris thonglongyai. Next base: position 596 of record PVKE010045417.1, on the reverse strand, counting down.
CATAAAAGACAGGGATATTCACCTTATGTGGCTCAGAGGTTAAAACTGTTATAAATGGGTCTACATGGAGATTGAACATTTCTCATCATAGAGAAAAATTTCATATGACCTGGAGCTTTGCAGACTACTGTTAGAGGTGAAACTTTTATGTCATTAAAGATATATAGGCATAGGACAGTACTAGGTGTTCAACCATAAGAGAATATAGGAAAGGCTCATGGTAAATTATCACTATTCACATATGAAGGTTTGTCAGTATGTAAGAGGTAAGCAAAGGTGTGAAGCTAAAATTATGTACATGTTCAATATATGTGGTGTAGACATAACATGAAAATTTCCAAAACGGAGTCAGTGTTAGAACCAAAATCAGGACATAGTATTAATAGCAGCATGTTACTCAAAAAGGAGAGAATCATACAGGCCAATCTGGGTCCAATAGACAGACTCATGCTCTTGTGGGACCATTTAAAAATGTGGGGACCCTGCTTCTCAATCTGAGCCTTTAATCCCAAAGATTAAACCAGCTGTCATCTGATGCTTCTAAACATTTGATTATTCTCTTTAAATGTTAGACAGAATAAACAACAAACCTTACC
>PVKE010045416.1:0-12626 GCA_004027555.1 Craseonycteris thonglongyai | reverse complement strand
AACCCTCATACACTGCTGGTGGGAATGTAAACTGGTACAACCATTATGGAAGGCTGTATGGAGATTCCTCAAAAAATTAGGAATGGAATTGCCATATGACCCAGCAATCCTTCTACTGGGTATCTACCCCAAAAACCTGAAAACTTTAATCTGCAAAGATGTCTGTACCCCCATGTTCATTGCAGCACTGTTCGCAGTGGCCAAGTCGTGGAATCAACCAAAATGTCCTTCGATAGATGACTGGATAAAGAAGTTGTGGTAAAATTACACAATGGAATACTACTTGGTGATAAGAAAAGATGAAATACAGTCATTTGTGACAACATGGATGGACCTTGAAACCATCTTACTAAGTGAAATAAATCAGACTGAAAGAATCAGGAAACATATGACCTCACTTATGGGTGGATTATAAAACTTAAAATAACAAAGACTTATGGACACACTCAATAGCTTGGTGATTACCTGAAGGAAGGGGAGGAGGGGGGAGGGAGGGGAAAGGGGAGTGGGCACCAGATACATGGTGATGGAGGGAGAGCTGATTCTGGGTGGTGAGCATATAATGCAATACATAGGTGATGTAATGTAGATTTGTACATCTGGAAATTATCTAATTGTTACCAATCAATGTCACCCCAATACATTTAACAATAAAAAAATAAATAAATAAACAAGTTCAAATTGGTAGAGTATTCAGGATATATGAAGAATTTCTTTAAATTAATAAAAGCTAGACCATCCACTTTTTTAATGGATAACTAGTTTAATAGTTATTTATATAATGTCTAAGTAGCCAACTACATAAAAGGTAAAGTTTCATGTATAATAAAGGAAATGGGAATTAGAGCTATAATTAAATATTACTGTATACTCACTAGCTGGGCAAAAATTGCTATCAAATGTCACTGAGGATGTAGAGAAAGGAACACACAAAATGTGACTGATGAGATGCAACATATTTGGCATAAGTAGTAAATGAAAGATACATGACCTATGACCATTCTCAGGAATACACCCTATAGAAATGTTTACATATGTCTACCAGGATTTTTGCACATGCTAGCAGAAACATTATTAGTAATATCTCTAAACTGGAAGCAGTCCAAATGTCCACTCAGAGAAGAACAAATATATAAGTTGTAGTGTATGCATACAACAGAATACCATAGAGCAGTAAAAATGAACTATGGCAGCAACCAACATCATAAATGAATCTTACAAATATAATATTAAGGAAAAGAATATATATATATATATATATACACATATATATATATATATAATGTATTTGACTTTATAATAATACAAGTTTGAACTTCTGTGTACACCCATTTATGTGTAGATTTTTTCAATAAATATATTGGAAAAAATTTTAGAAATTTATAATTTGAAAAAACTCACAAACTGTATAGCCTAGAAATATATTTTTTAAAATTTAAGTTAGATACATCATGAATGCATAAAATAAATGTATATACCAGTCTACTTTATAATTTACTACCATAAAATATATAAAAATCTATTATAAAAGGTTAAAATTTATTAAACCTTGTGCACATGAACACTTTCAGACTGTACTTGGCACCATTTGTAGTCGATAGAAACAAACAAATATAAAGTTCACAGTTGCCATTAAGATAATCATTAAGTGGTAAGGATATCTGCCTAACAGGCTTTTTATGCAGACAAGAGTACTTTATTCTGGAAGAAAAAAAAAAATATTCCACAAGGGACATTTCTTGGTAAGAAAAAGAGGTGAGCACCAAAATTTAAGATAGGAAGGGATAGGCTGACTCTACTCTTCTGTGCAAACGCAATTGGGTTTATGATCAGGATTGCCCTAACCTGATAACCCCAGAGCCTTAAGGGGAAAAGATAAACACCAGCTGCCAATTTTTGGGTTGCACAAGAAGGCCTACACAAAAAGAACTATTTTTCTATAGTATAATAAATCAGTGTCTGTCCCTAAAGTCAGGAAGTACCTTGCCAGTAAAGGGTTGCCTTTCAAAATTATTTTGATATAGACAATGCTCCCGGCAGCCAGAACACCAAGAGTTCAACAGCAAGGGCATCAAAGTGGTCTACTTGCACCCAAACAGAACCTCTCTAATTCAGCCTCTAGATCAGGAGACCATAAGTCCCTTTCAAGCTCAGTACACATGGTACTCTATGGAAAGGATTGTCAATACTATAGAAGAGAACCATGATAGAAATAACATCATGAAAGTATAGAAGGATTATACCACTGAAGATGTCATCATTGTTATAGAAAAAACATCAAAGCCATCAAGTCCAAAACACCCAATTAAAAAAAAAATGTTTCCCGTTGTTGTAGACGACAACAGAGCCAATTGAGACACACATGAAAGAGATTGTGGATATGATAAATGAATGAATGAATGAATGAATGAATGAATGAATGAATGAATAAAGGTGGGGGATGGTGAACGTTTTCAAGATACAGTCTTCAGGAAACTCAAGAGCTCGTTGATAGCACACCAGGAAAACTAACAAAAGGTGACTTGATGGAGATGAGTGCTTCAGACCCTGGTCCAGATGATAAGGAAGACGCAGAGGAAGCAGTGTCAGAAAACAACTGAATGCAGGCAATCAGACATAAGTGTTCTGATTATTTAATGCTGCTTTTGACTTCTTTTATGACATGAGCCCATCTATGATACTGACACCGAGACAGAAGTACATGGCAAAGCACTGATACAATAAATAAACATTTTTAGAGAAATGAATATGTAAGAAGTTAAGGCAGAATTTACAATGCATTTCCATAAATTTATACTGGGTGTTCCTGCCTCTTCTGCCTCCCCTTCTACCTCCCCTACCTCTGCCACCCAAGACACTAAGACCAACCTGTCCTCTTTCTCCTCCTCCTCAAGCTACTTAATGTGAAAATGATGAGAATAAAGACCTTTATGATGATCTGCTTCCACTTGATGAATAGTAAACAGTCATCATGCTATACAGTTAATAAATTCATTTGTTGTGTGTGTGCCTTTGTGTGAAAAATCTAATAACTACATAATCATCATTATCATCACCTAAGTATTCATAGTATAGAACGTCATCTGCAAAACTTGTATTGAAGTGGATAGCCCATCCTTACATAGGCGTACCTTGAATAATACTTACTATACAATTAATAATGTTTTAGTTTTCTTACTGATTTATAACTTGCTTTCAAATAATTACATTACCATAGAGTATACCCCTCTTTCTCATAACTGAAGAAACTGCATATCAGCTTATCATCATGGGTAAGTACTATTCTAATGTAACAATATTTCAACATTGTGCTATGAATATCACAATAATATATCTATAAAAAATTTTAATAAATCATTTATTAGGTTAGACTATCATGGGAAAATTGTATCGATTATACTAGGCTACAATAAAGCCATCGTATTGTTGCTTCTTTATCATATGTGGATTGTTATACCTGTAAATAAAAATAAACTTTTTCAAATTAGCATTTCATTTTTGATGTCTAGTGTTAGTAACATGTTTAACATCTACAATGTTTTGTAAAATATAAGACATAAGAGCAAAATCACATTACAACTGTCTTTCTCTGTCTGACACTCCACTCAGCAAAATACCCTCTAGGTTTATCCATGCCACCAAAGATGGCAAGGACTCATATGCTTCCATGTCTAAGCAATAGTTAACTGCATATAGGCTTGACCTCCTCTTTATTGATTTTTTTCATTGACAGACACCCATCTGCCTTCACATCATAGCCATTGTAAACATTGTTGCAATGAAGATATAGAGGCACGTGTCGCCCTTGAAGTAGCATTTTAGGTTTCTTTGGACCCAGAAGTGAGATTACTGGGTCCATCTTTGTCTCTTACTGTGAGCTTTGTTTTAAAATTTATTTTGTCTGGTATAAGTATTGCTATTGTAGCTTTGTTTATTTCCATTCTCATGAAACATCTTTTCCCCATTGCTTTACTTTTTATCTGTATGTGTGTCTTTCCATCTGAAGTCTCCTATAGACAGCATATTTAAAGGTTTTGTTTCCTTATCTATTAACTCTCCTATGTCTATTAATTGGGCCCTTTCATATATTTACATTGAAAGCAATTATTGATATATATGTAGCTATTGTTATTTTATTATTAATAACTTTGATACACACACACACCCCCCCCCCCATCTTAAAGAAGCCCCTTTAACATTCCTTGTATTACTGGTTTTGTGGTGATGAACTCCTTTAGCTTTTTTTTGTCTGAGAAACTTTATCTCTCCTTTAATTTTAAAGGATAGCCTAGAGCAGAGCATCTCTGGTTGTAGGCCCTTGCTTGCTTTTCATCACCTTGGATATTTCTCACCAATTCCATCTGGCCTGCAGACTTTTTATTGAGACATCACCTGACAATTACTTTTTTTTAACATTTATTCTATTGTTTTTGACAGAGAGAGAAACAGAGACAGAGAGAGAAACAGAGACAGAGAGAGACACAGAGAATGGGAGGACCCAGAGCAGTCTCCATAGTTGTATGTCATCAGTTTTTTACAGTTTTATTCCACAAAGGTCGGTGGGGAGCCACTCAGGACAGGAACAGGGTAAGGGCTACCCTCATGGGAGCCAAACTGGGAGCCAAACTGGGGGCCTCCCACATGAGAAGCTCTCCCTGGTGAGAACTAAACTAGGGGCTACCACCCCTCCCCCCTCCCATCCCAGGATAAACATATAGGCCAGGATTCAATCCTCAGACCCTAGGCTGCAAAGCACGTGCTTAACCCACTGAGTTATCCCGGCTTCCTTCAGCTGACAATCTTTGGGATCTCCCTTATAAGTTATTAGTGGCCTTTGTCTTCTTGCTTTTAGTATTCTTTCTATCTTTAACCTTTGCCATTTTAATTATAATGAGTCTTGATATGGGCCTGTTTGGATTCATCTTATTTGGGACTTTCTGTGCTTCTTGGACTTATATTTCTATTTCCTTTATTAGGTTAGGGAAGTTTTTAGTCATTTCTTCAAATTGGTTCTCAATTCCTTCCTTCCTTTCTTCTTCTTTTGGTAACCCTATGATGCAAATATTATAATGCTTGATGATGTCCAAGAGATCTCTTAAACTATTCTTAATTTTTGAATCTTTTTTTCTTTTTGCCATTAGGATTAGGTGTTTTCTGCTAGCTTGTCCTCCAAATCACTGATTCAGTCCTCTGCTTTATCTAGCCTGTTGGCGACTCCTTCTAGTGCATGCTTCAATTCTGTTATGATATTCTTCAATTCTGACTTGTTCTTCTTTATGGTTTCTATTTCCATTTTTATGCTTGCTATATCTTTGTTGAAGTTCTCACTACGTTTTTTGTTTTGAACTCTGTATCTGGTAGGTTGTTTGCCTCAATTTTATTTAGTTCTTTCACTGGAGTTTTCTACTATTCTTTTGTTTGGAACATATTTGGGGATTTTTTGTTTGTTTGTTTTCCTTTTTGACTGCCTCTCTGTATTTATTTCTGTGTAGTATGTAGATCTTCTATGTCTCCCAGTCTTGGCCAGGCGTTTTTATGTAGTAAGTGTCCTGTGGAGCCCTGGCACAGTCTTCCTGATTACCTGTTCTAGATGTTTCAAGAGTGTTTGCTGTGTGGGTTGTGTGTGGTCTTCTGTTATAGTTGAGTCTTGATTGCTATTGGCACATAAATGGGTGGAATGAATGCTCAGGCTGATTGGTTGTAGGGCTTAGCCATGTCCAGAGTTTACAGGCTGTTCTGCAGGGCACTTACACCACTGAGTGAGATTTACCACAGTGGGTTCTAGTGCCGGTTGACACAGTGCTCAATGTGTGCCATTTGTGGAGCTAATTGAGCAGTGTTTTGCAGTGATCTGAAGCCAACCTCCAAATCTGTTGGTTCTGGGGCCCTTGGCAGGAGTTCTGGTTCAGGCCCAAGTCTGTGACTGGTAGGAGCTACAAAGCCCTCTATGGTTGTTTGCTGCCTGTGCTAAACCTGGAAGTACATGGGAGAGACCATACTGCAGATCAAGGTCAGCTGTCACCATTATCAGGCCTGGTGGAGCTCTGCAAAAAGCCAGGACACTCTGAGACATGATTCACATGCTGGGTCCTTAAGACTAAGCTGCTGATAAAGTATCCTGTTGTATAAAGTAGAGTGTAGCAGGGTCTCAGTGAATCACTAGCACAGAGCGAGCAGAGCCCAGCCAACCAATTCAAATTCAGATTTGGCCATGGGTGTGTTTCCACCATGTCATATAACTGAAGCCACACAGTATTTGGCCGTGAGTGGAAGGTGCAACACAAGAAAGATGGCACCCAATGCAGGCTGCACAAGAGGAGGACCTCCCATAGATAAAATGCTGGCAGTCCTCCAGTCCTCACCCTGATGTCACACACCTCAGTCTGTCCTTTATATACTTCCAATGCTCTCCAAGTCACCATCCTTCTGCTCATGCCAGGGTGAGTGTCTGCAAGTGAATGCGTGAATGAATGCTTTAAGAGGACGTCTGGGTTTTCCACCTCAAACAGTCAAAATCATTACTGTTTTTTTACATTTGTATGTGAGTACTGGCACCAGTACTTCAGGTTGAGGAACCTGGTGTCGGGCCAGAGTACCTCACTCCTGTGGGGGGAACCTCAATCACCAAGATACCTCTCCTGATTCTCAGCCACCACACACAGGTTTGGGCCCAGCCTGTTTTATGTTTGTGCCCCTCCTACCAGTCTCAAAGTGACTTCTTCTTTATAGTTCTTGTTATAAAACTTCTGTTCAGCTAGACTTCAGATGGTCCGCCAGGTTAATTATTCTATAATTTAGCTGTAATTTTATGTGTTTATGGAAGGAAGCAGGCACAATGGTTATCTATTTCACCATCTTGGTTCTTTATTTTTATTATCTATTAAATTTATTAATAAATATTTTACAGTAGTTTGGGGTTTACAGAAAAATTGGGTGAAAAGTCTAGTTTCCATATACCCATTATCATCACACATGTACAATCTCTTCCACTATCAACATCCCAAACTTTTAACAATTTTGTTAAAATTAATGAAGCTCCACTGACACATCATTATCAGTCAATATCTATAATTTACATTAGAGTTCACACTCAGTGTTGTACATTGCCTGGGTTTGGATATATGTATGACTAGTATTCACCATTGTAGTATTGTACAAAATATTCTCACAGCCCTAAAAGTTCTCTGTGCTCTGCCTATTCATCTTTGTGTCCTTTTATCCCCTGGCAACCACTTTGTCTATAGTTTTGTCTGTTTTGGAAAGTCATTTAACTGAAGTTATACAGTATGTAGGCTTTCAAGATTGGCTACTTTTATTTAGTAACTTGTATTTAAGTTTGTTTATGTCTTTTCATAGCTTAATAGCTTATTTCTTTTTAGCACTGAATAATATTTCATGGATAATTTATAGTTTATTTATCCTTTCATCTATTGAAGAACATCCAAGTTGCTTCTAAGTTCTGAGAGTTATTAACGAAGCTGCTATACTTATGTGTTCAGGTGTTTGTGTGGACATGAATTTCCAATTCCTTTGGTTAAATACCAAGAAGCAGAACGCTAGATTGTATGGTAAGAGTATATTTAATTTTGTAAAAAAATGCCATATTGTCTTCCAAAGTGGCTTTACTATTTGGCATTCCCACCAGCAATATATGAGAGTTCCTATTGCTCTATATCCTTGCAAACACTTGACGTGGTCAGTGTTCTGGGTTTCAGCCATTCTAATAGATATGTATTTTTGCCCACTTTTTTGATGGAGTTATTTGTTTTCTTCTTGTTGAGTTTTAAGAGTAATTGTGTCTTTTGGACTATGGCCCTTTATCTGATGTGTCTTTTGTAAACATTTTTTCAGTCTCTGGCTTGTCTTTTCTCTCTTGACATGGTTTCTCACAAGGTACTTTTTAATTTTAATGAAGTTCAACTTATCAATGATTTCTTTCATGGATTGTACCTTTGGCATTATATCTAAAAAGTTATCACTATACCCAAAATTATTTATGTTTTCTCTTCACTTATTGTATTTTTTAAATCTAAATTAACCTTTTGATTTTTCTTTATATCTTCCATTTCTTGGTGGAGGTTTTATTTCTTTGCTGATGTTTTCTCTTTTCCATTTGTTTGAAACATGTTTGTAAAAGCTAATGAAGGATTTTATCAATGCCTCCTTTAAAACCTTTGTCAGATAATTCCAACACATTTGTCACCTCTTTATCATTTATTGATTTTCTTTTGTCATTCAATTTGTGATTTATCTAGCTTAGTGTGATAAGTAATTTTTGATAGAAATTTGAACATTTTCATATTTTGCTATGAGACTCTGGATTTTATTTAAACCTTTGGTTTTATCTGGCTTTTTTTGACTATACTCTGTCATGAGACAGGAGTGCTACTGTCCACTTACTGCCAAGTGACAGTAGAAGTTCACAATCCTTTCTTTTCTTTTTTTTTTTTTTTAAGAATTATTTTATTATTTTTGACAGAGAGAGAGAGAAAGACAGAAAGAGACAGAGAGAAGTGGAAGGGCCCAAAGCAGTCTGCATAGCTGTACATCATCAGTTTTCAACATGGTTTTGTTCCACACAGGTAGGCATAGCCACATAGGGCAGGAACTGGGCTGGGGGTCTACTGCATGGGAGGCATGCCCCCTCAAACCAGGGACCAAACCAGGAAGCATATGGGAAGCACACCCCAGTTCAGCATAGGGGTCCACATGGGCCAGGACAGGGACTCAATCCTTGGACCCTGGGGCTGCAAATGGAGTGTTTAACCCACTGAGCCATCCTGGCTTCCCAACAATCCCTACTTATTTCTATTTACAACTGTTAGAGTGGACTCACTGATTCTGCTGGGTGAGGTTTAGAGTTTTGGCTCTACACATAGCATCCACTCTCAGGTAGGTGGAGTTATTTTGTTACTACTGGATGATGGTGATGGACCTGATTCTCTAGTATGCCTCTGATGAACCCACCCCATTACTGCCAAGTGGAGAGGGAAATGCAGGCTTCCCATCTGTACTGAAGTCATCATGAGAATGACTTAATACCACTGGTGGACATGAAAGTCCAGGCTCTTGCCTGGTTTTCCCTGTCTTCACTATTGTGAATGTTAGTGTTTTGTGACTGCCTTGTGAATATGAAAGTCTGGACTTCCCTTGTATCCCTCGGTGGTGGTGGTGGTGGTGGTGGTGGTGTGTGTGTGTGTGTGTGTGTGTGTGTGTGTGTGTGTGTGTGTGTGTGTGTGTGTCCACAGGGTTTTCTGTGGTGTTTGGCCAGAATAGAGTGGTTTACTGTCTCTGTAGGCTGCACTATGTCTCATGATTGACAAGAGATTTTGTTTGTTGATGCATTTTTCATTTGAGTCTGTTTGTATTTCTGGGTTGTTGACTTCTTTAGCTCTAAGTCTGGAATATAATAGACCAGAAGAAAACCCAGAGAACTCACCATTGTAATTTCCCTGGGTCCTAAGTCTTTGGATAGTGGGTTTTATTCTCTCAATATTGTATGTTTGTTTTATATAAAATATCCAGGATTTTAGTTCTACTTAGTGGGAAGACCAGAGAAATGTATACCTATTTTATCTTCCTCTAAGTTTAAGTTTTCTATAATAAATATATAAAGTCTATATCAAGTATCAGGAGCTAAATGAAAGTGTGGCAGGATCATTTACTAAAATATTAACTCAGCTAACTTTCATAGTTCATCCTTTTAAAAACTGCAATAAAAGAATTTTATTCTTAAGTGTTTAATTTTAAACAATTATTCCAATGGCTGGTCTACACCTTTCAATAATTTTCTCAAAAACAATATTTGGATATTAGGGTTTTGAGCCCTTATATATCTGAAAATAAAAATCTGTGGCTTTTCCACACAAATGACAACTTGACCAAATATAAAAATCTTAATTTTTTCCACCCAAATCTCTACACTGCTTCATTTTCACGGTGTAAAAGGGAGTCTCAGTTCAGCTAGAATTTGGTTACTTCGTGGTCTATATGTTGAACCTTGGATAACTGTAGCATTATTTTTCTAATGTGAAATTTCAAACTTTTCTCAGAAAGTTTATTTTCCTTACAATTTTGAAATTCTTGGTAAGCACGTTTGATTCTCCAAAATGAGGTAGAACAAATCTTAAATTGAATATCACCAGCTGTTATCTTTTCAACTTGGAAATGCCATGTTTTCACTCTAAGAGAAAGAGTATTTTTGAATATGTGAAAGTGGCTTTCCAAAGTACTAAGGGGTAAAGAATCACCATGTCAATGAAGGGTCTAAACTCTACAGATATGCTAAATTACCATGGTATACTAACAAAATAACTTTTTTTTTAGCTAACTATAGGAGAAACCAATACATAGAGAATAGCTGTGATTTCTAGTCCACAAAATTTATTCAATGTATGCCAAAGAATTTGATAACAAGCCAGTATGTTGAAAAGATAAAGAACTCACACAGTTCCACAGAACTACATCTACTTGAATACTCTATTTTAGTCTGAGTGTCCCTGGTATTATTGGTAATTTTTTAGTATCTTACTGCCTCTCACTGAGTCAAAAATAAAATTAACAAAGGCAGAGACAATACCCACTAATTGTCTGCAGCCCACATAGTGGAATACATAGAGACTGCTCAATTAGTTTTGACTGACAGGTTTGACAATCATTTGCTTGGATGGGTAATCTTGAAGTGTCCCAGCATAAACCTAAGCTGTATTTACCTATAATTTAGGCGTTTTGAAATGATATGTGAATAAATATGTTGAACCTTCTAGGCTTTTTAATGTGTTGTTCCTAGGACCTTGCTATTCACAGTGTGGTTTGGGGACCATTAACATCAAGGTCATCTGGGAAGATTAACAATATAGAATCCTGGTTCCCTTGTGTTTTACTGGATCAGAACTACACACTACATTTTGACAAGCACTGTACTTGGAGGTTCCTGCAACAAATACATCCCATAGAAAGAACTGAAATATGCATAGGTTATTATCAAAATGAGGCTCTCTTTGGCAGTTTTCATGGGTTGGATATGACAAGCTTAATAAACAACTGGGAAAGTTAAAATCTGTGTGGGATTTCAGTTCAGCAATCTCCCACAGCTGTGGTGTCTGCAGCTTTGACACCTACAGGAGACAACTCAGAGCTCTTGGCAGTGTTAGGATACCATAATACTGGCATTGGTGGATTCATTGGCATCTGCACTCAGCATCGTCTTCATAGCTGCTGATTTTGGCTTTGAATCAACAAGAGGTTTCAACCCAGCAAGCTGAAGTGAGATAAAGTAAAAGTACTGTCAGCTTCTTTTGGCTAAAAAGGCTAGTTTTTAGAGTAAGGTCTCACTTCCTACCTTACAGAGAAAACGGAGCCATGAGATGACTGGCCTGCCATTTCTTAATACAAAATTGCTTTCATCTGCATCCACTCCCTTCCACTGTCTTCTTCTATATATGTGTTCTAATTCCATGACATTTTTCTTCCCTAAGAATAACATGCTATTATCTATCCACTTACTTACCTGTATTCTTAATGTCTATTTTAATACTCATGTGTTCTAATAACATTTAAATACAATCACACACTTTCCTTAAAAAATAGTTCTTTTGACTTTACCTTCTGCAGGAATTATGCTTTCTCTTTCCTTAGTTTTGACATCCAATATTATTTTATGTTAATTCCAGGTGTACAGCATAGAAGTTAGATGTTATATAATTTGAGAAGTGATCCCCCAGATGAGTCTAGTACTCACCCGGCACTATGCATAGTTATTACCATATTATTTACAACATCCCCTATGCTTTACTTTACATCCTCATGACTATTTTGTAACTATCAACTCCTTCTTAATTCCTTAACCTTTTTACCCTGCCACCTATCACCCTGATAAATCTAGTGCCCATCTGACACCACACATGGTAATTAAAATATTATTGACTATATCCCTTATGCTATACCCTACATCCCCATTACTACTGTATAACAACCAAATTGTATTTCTTAATCCCTTCCCATCTTTCACTCAACCTCAAGCCCCCTCCTCTCTGGGAATCATCAAAATGTTCTCTGTATCTAGGAGTTTGCTTCTGTTTTGTTTGTTTATTTTGTTATTTAGATTCTACATGTAAGTGAAATCACGTTGCATCTATTTTTCTCTGACAGTCCATTTAGGACAATACCCTCAAGCAAGGTCTATCCACGCCACTGCAGTTGGCAAAAACCATTCCCTTCTATGACCAAGCAGTATTCCATTGTATATATGTACCAATTCCTCTTTATCCGTTCATTATTGATGGACATCCAGGCTGCCTCCACATCTTGGCTATTGGAATAATGCTGCAGTGAGCATATGGCTGCACACATCCCCTCAAAATATTGTGTTTCTTCAGATAAATACCCAGTAGTGGAATTATTGGGTCCTTCTTTGTCTCTTGTTATAGCCTTTATTTTAAAGTCTCTTTTGTCTTGTATAAGTATTGCTACCTCAACTTTTTTTGTTTGTTTTCATTTTCATGAAATATCTTTTTCCCACACCTTTACTTTCAGTCTGTGTGTGCCTCTTGATATGAAGTGAATCTCTTATAGGCAGCACATATACAGGTCTTGTTTTTGTTTTCTTTTTAATCCATTTAGCCACC
>PVKE010045415.1:0-12625 GCA_004027555.1 Craseonycteris thonglongyai | reverse complement strand
AAAAAAAAAAAAAAAAGAATATGTCTGAGAAGCTATCAGGATGCTGAAGGCAGGTGTCAGGAGAAAACAGCCAAATCCAGCAGGAGGAGACATCCCAAGAAAGAGGCCATCTGGCCAGGTGACATAGATAAAACCTCATTGAGGTCAGAAAGTCCACCTTCAATGTGAGACCCCATTTCCCCAGCAGGTGGCAGGAGGCAGAGCATGGGCTGACTCTTAAACCACTGTTAGTAAACCTGGGAACAGTTAGGAAGAAGAACCCCAAGAAAAGCCAGGACTTCCTGGTATTTTTGGTATATTGAGCTCATCATCATTGCAAATTAGATCTTATCTGAAAAAACAAAAAAATGTTTAAAGTTCATGACCATATTTTTTGGCCCCAGATTCCAAGCATCCTCCAAGAGTGAATAAGAAGAAATAAGAGGGGGTCACCAATGTTATCACTTTTGTGTCACAGTGGTGGTAATCCCACAGACGAGCTATGAGGACCAAAGATGCAGATTTGTGAGAACCATGTGCTCCTCCTCAGCAAGCAAGACCCTCCAGAACCAAGAAGGGCAGGATGTTAACAGTCATGTGCCCAGATCCCTTAATTGTGTATGTGACTGTGCTAAGTGCTTTACACACATACAAGCACACACACACCCCAAGGTGGCTAAGAAGCTCTGAATTTCAGAGTCAAAGGAATGAACCCAACATTTCAATTTACCTTAGGGCCTCAGAGCAGTGATCACTGGTGTACCCCTGAGCTTTAAAAATGTAGGGGTGTCACACACGATTCTTCCTAGATTTCCCAGAGTCACTAACATTGGGATCAGCAAGTCTCAATTTTTTTTCACTCCTTGAGTGAAAATGGGGGAGAATACCAGTCATCTATTTCTATCAGCATTATTTAAATTCCAGCCACAACTCATTCCTTTCTTTGGAACTTGAAAGACATACAAAAACAAGTGGCATTATTACAAGGGTAACCTTTATTCTGCTCTAATTTATTTCTTGATAAGTAAACTGTTCCCACATTACATACAACAAATCTCACAACTAATGTGTCTTCCACAGTTAGGAACAACTTCATTAGAGAACATTCGCCTTCTAACATTGCAATTGAAATCAACTATCTTCTTTGGAAGGAAGGATGGGTCCAGAATAGCATGCAGTTGTCTTAAGGTGGTTAATTAATGAATAACCAATGTCAATGAATTTCTAGCTTCAGTTACTAAGGGGGTGGCATATTTATACATGTGTTGTTCCTATCACACCAAGTGTTACAAAGAAGTAATGTAAGTCCTGACCTTAATACACTTATGATTTCATACATTTCTGAAACCAAGACATTGACACATAATATACAACTAGCAGATCAAATGAAGTTCATGGCCCTCAGTACTTTCTCTCTATTGAAGAACACTGAGGGAATGCAAAGAGAAGGGATGATGGTAACAGAGTTGAGCTAGCAAATGGACAAGACAATGAGCCTGAACTGGGACGGAAGGAGTAGCCATAAGAAGTCTACCTAAAGGGGCTGACTCCACCAGAGATGCTCCAAGGTTAGAACACACAGACCAAGGAAGCCATTCACCCTCCCCTCCTCCACCACAATCGGAATCGCAGGTTCATAGACTGTACTTCTCGCTATTCAAGTAGGTTTTTGGGGTTTTTTTTTTTACTTCACAGTGTAGTAGCCAAACTCATACCAGGAGTAATAAAAGCATTTGCTTTGCAATTCTTGTTCCCCTACTGCATCAGTCATGTTATATAAAGAAACCCAAGCCCCTATTCATCACTACTTTTCAGAACTCATCTATAATTCAATCTACACAAAGAACCTTCACACAATGAAATGGCCTTTACTGAGTGGTTCCACACATCACCTGGATGCAAAAGAGAGCACATTTTTCACATGTATTTCATGGATGCCAAGAGTTGTCTGAATTGTTTATGGGGAGAGAAAAGCAAGGTTTGTACGTTCTACTAGCCCTGTGGAGAGTATGAAAGCATTATATCATGGAAAGAAAAGGGAAAGAAACAAAATTAGGGTAACGGGGAGACAAGAGAAGGCAGGCTGGCAAAAATCATTAAATCTTAACCTCTGATACCAGACCTACTGTGCATTTCAAAAGTGAATTTGAAAGACCCATTCAAAAAAAAACCACTTTTATACAATTCATCCATACCCAGATTGATTTTTATTTAATACGATGAGGATGTAAGAGACAGGAGCAGGATGAACATGGAATACAGTACAGAAAGACAGAGAGGCCTTTGCAGGAAGATGCAAGAGTAAACAATGAGCAAGAATAGAGTAAACACCGGCTGGGACACCACCCAAGATCCTCACCTCCTTTCAGGAGGCAGCCACTCTCACACCTCTCACAATAAGAAACCTGTCCCCAGAAAGAGACTCTGAAGGCACAGGACTGGGTTAATAATTCCCACCATGTGCTTTTTCTCTACGAATTTATCTCTATGCATCATCCTTCTTTGAAGCAAAAGGCTCATTAATCCAATTCAGACTCACAACATCAGTAAATCCTTTGCCTCAGCATTTAAATGTCAATACCAATTAAATACCAGCAGCAACTTAACTACTGAAAGATCTTCACTATGTTCAGGAAATCCAGCCAGAAGTCCAGCTAGCCTGAATTCCAACATTCCTTCATCAATTCTAATTTACTCAGTGCAAAGAGATGAGGTAATTTGCCAGCCATGCTGATGATTCATCCAACTGGATTGAAATAACTCCACAAGCAAATAAGAAAAAGCAAACTGAGTTGCAATCCACCAAACCTGAAGGATGTCTTCACCAAGGCTTCTGGGCTATCGAGCTGAGGCAATTCATCAGCTAGGATTTCCTCTGGTGGCCGGGGGTCATGGACAATGGTTGGCCGTGGCTTCTCCTTGACATTCCCAGTGAGCCCGTCAATGAGGGAGTTCCACAAACAGTTCTGCGACTTAGACCCTGAGACACGAGGGAAAAGAAGGCATGCAGGTGAATTACCAACCAACTCCTGTCCTGCCGTGCCCAACTCAGCATTTTCAAAAGCATAGCAGAGAAATTTATATATTCCCATGACCTCCACCAGCATCAGAAGACTCCAAAAGATAGTGGTCCAACAAAACTCCTGGAGTAACATAATTTACAGATAGCAATAGGCTAACACTAAATATTCTGACTCATAGTTAAGTATTATGGATACTATTATATATATCCTGTTCATTTCAGTCATGATTAACTCCCACTCCTGATAGAGCTGTGGGTATTTACTTATACATTTATTTAGCAATAAACAGAAGACTACCGTACCTTTTAGAGAACAACACAAATTCAATACAAAAGACTACCACTTTAGAGAACAGTAAGGACATTCAGACACAAGTCTCCCCATGAACTCAGCTTGCCAAAGGCCCAAGTTTTCAAGACTTCATTCTATAGAATCACCCACCCCCAAAAGGAATGCAACCCTAAGAACCAGAACTCACTATAGGCACGTTTATTCTTCTAGAAAAGATCAAGAGCCAAGAAAAATTATACTGCATGTTCACTGATATCCTACCCTACAAGCACTTCAAACATATGAGATGAAAGTTAAAGCAAACATGAAATGGATATGACGTCACCAAATAGGGCCCGACCAGCCAAGTAATCAAGGTCAATATCAACAGTGACAAGTTACATCGATATTATGTATCTTTGATATGATGAAAATGGCACTTTACCTCGGTGGTCTTCCTCCCCAAAACACACAGACCCAGTGCACTCAGCATGTTTTTAACTTCTGTAAACTCGGTGCTTTAACATTTGCCCTGCATGCATATGCCAGACATGCCTTGTTCTGGACAACCCCAAAATACTCTCCTCCTCCCAGGGACATGCTTTCAAATACAAACCAACCAAATCAGACTCTCAACCAACTCTCCTACCTCGCTTTCCCACTCCGGGCCACTACCTACCTGCTCCATGCCTCTGTGCCCCAGAGCCACTGAGATTATTCAAACCAGCTGATTCTGAGCGGGCTCACCCTGCCTTGCCTGTTTCTTCCTGCCGTAACCACAGTAAAGACTCTTGCCCACAGTCCTGACCCCTTGCTCCTAACTGACTCCAGCATTTCTCAGAATTACTTCTAGGGTATGACATATACTCCCCTCTTTGGGGATCCATGAATATTAACAATCTTATCCATGTCAGTCATCCCCTGATCTGTTGGCCTTAGCATATTAAACCTATTAAAGCAACCAGTCTAGTCATGGGGAAATCATCAGACAATCCCCAATTGAGGGGCATTCTGCAAAACACCTGACCAGTGCTCCTCAAAACTGTCAAAGTTATCAAAACACACACACACACACACACACACACAGTCTAAGAAACATCAGAGCCTGAAGGAGCCTAAGAAGACATGATGACTAAACGTAATGTGGTATCCTGATGGGGTCCTGAAACTCAGAAAGAACAGGAGATTAAAAAAGAAAAGAAAAGGGGATGCTGGGATGGCTCAGTTGGTTGAGCACTCCTCTTGCAGCCCCGGGACTAAGAATCATATCCCGGCCCAGACCCGTGCAGACCCATATGTTGAATTGGGGTGTGCCCCCAGTTCAGTTCTTGCCAGGGCGAGCTTCTCATGTGGGAGGTCCCCCATTTCTTGCTTCCCACGCAGGAGGCCCCCAGCTGGGTACCTGCCCTGCGCAGCCATCACCCACCTGTGGAGTGAAACCATGTCAGAAAACTAATGACGTACAACTATGGAGACTGCTCCAGGCTCTCCCCTTTCTCTCTGTCTCTCTGTCTCTCTGTCTCTGTCTCTGTCTCTCTCTCTCTCTCTCTCTCTCTCTCTCTCTCTCTCTCTCTCTCTCTCTCCCTGTCTATCAAAACAAAAGGAAAGAAAAAGAAAAAGAAGAGAAAAGAAGAAAAGAAAAAACTAAGGAAATTTGAATGTGCGGACTTTATTTAGTTAACAATCATGTGTCAGTACAGGTCCAGTGACTGTAACAAGCATGCCATAGTTATATAAGAGGTTAACAAGTGGAAAACCGGACATGGGGTAAATGGGAACTCTGTTATTTTTGCAAATTTTCTGTAAATCTGAAATTGTTCTAAAATTAAACATTAGTATAGAAATACAAATAAATAATGAGATAAAAAGAAGTAAGTAACGGTTATTATAAAGGAAGTCTACAAGCAATTGTTTTTCTGTAGAGCCTGAGGGCGTGACCCTTTCCCAATTAGCATCTGCTCCCGGGGTTTATGCTCTTCCCAAAGGAAAGAAAGACTTCATCTTTGCACAACATAGTGTCAGGTCACCAAGACAAGCACCCATAGAGCTGTGTCCCTCCCCCATCCATGCAGAGAGAGCACTTTTTCTAATTCACACACTCTTTATGGAGCATGAGGAGGTGTGCATGGGAGATAAGGAGTCGTGTCGGCTAATGCACATGCATGTCACAGGTGGGTAGAAAATGTATTTTTATGTACATAGAGATGCTTCCCCAAGACCCTGATTAGCTGCTTATACCCCACAATGCAAGAAGAAATTACCCTGGTTTGTTTATACCTGAAGGACAAGCTTTGTCACTAAAATCAAAACAACTTCACACATAACAAAAACCTGATTCTGGGTGGTGAGCTCATGAGGCAACACATAGATGATGGATTGTAGAATTGTACACCTGGAACCTATGTGACTTTGCTGACTAATGTCACCCCAATAAATTTAATAATAAAGTAAAAAAACTTCACACACAAACAGGAATACCTCTCTAGGACCTGTGAACCTTCACAAGGACACCGATGGGTTAATAAACAACCGTGTTAAACACCATGGTCATGACTGATCCCCTTGGGGTATCCCGCACCCAAACTGCTTTTCTGTCAATCAAGAGAAAATTAAAGTGCAGAAACAGACCCCTCCAACTCCTGAAATGCAAGACAGGTTTTTTTAAGTAGTACACATAGATCTGAATATGATCTGGTCCTATTAACAAAGGTCTGTTCTATGTTAACCAAGGTCTGGTTCTAGGAAGAACAAACAGCAGTCTGTTGTCTTAAATCTGATCTAAGTGAAGGCCTTAGAATAAACTCCCAGCCCATTTCCCTTCATTCTTTCATTTCTTCATTCAATATACATATATTAATTCCTTCACTATGCCAGGTTCTATTCTGGACTCTAGAAATAGAAAAATGAATAAGAATGCCTCCCTTGGGAACTCGTCAACTCATAAGCAATCACAATAAATGGGCAACACGCCATAACTAGGGAGCAAATAAAGTGCTGTCAGAAGCACAGCGAGCCTCGGGGCCCCTGGGAAAGCACACAGACAGCATGACGTCTGATTGCGGCCCAACGCAGGAACATGTCTTGGGCAGGTGGGGAGGAGAGAGAGTGCTCAGTGCAAACAGTGTGTGCAAAGGCTGAGGCATAACCAAGCAGCTTGCTAAGGCCGAAGCAAAGGGAGTGGGCAGTGAGCAGAGACGAGGCCAACGGTTCGCTGCGCCAGTTGTAGAGCACCTTGAATTAAAGGCTAATTGTTTTAGAATTTCTTCTGTAGACTCACAATGAAAAGAGAGCTAAAGGTTTTCAAGCAAGGTAGTGGTGGCATGAGCACATCTGCATTTCAGAAAGGAAACTGGCATGCTGTAGAGTCATGAACCCATGAGCAACAGTTAGGGCTACATGAAGGGCTTCATGAACCTATTTGATCTATAAATAGAATAACAGAGTCCTACAAATATATGACTAAGGTTTTTGGGGTTTTTTTTAAGATTTATTTTATTGTGTAAAGAGAGAGAGAGAAGGGGGAGGGCCCAGAGCAGTCCCCACAGCCTCACGTCATCATTTTCGACATAGTTTCATTTCACACAGGTGGCTACAGGGCCACGCAGGGCAGGAACCGAACAGGGAGCCTCCCGTTTGGGAGGTACACCCCAGCTCAGCATATGGATCCGCACGGACCAGTTTTAAGTATATAGAGATATGGTTAATAAACTACAAATCCACATAAAGGCACATAAGAGCTTTTTCACCACTTTCTCAGTGAATCAGAAGGGTCGTGTGACCTAAGCTATCTGTCCCTTGCGGGGTCCCAAGTGGATATGTGATAACACTTCCAGAAGTTAAAACAACAGTTACAAAACAGCTACAAAGATACACTGGCAAGTTTAAAAGAAGACTGTGGTAAATGCTTTAAGTATTAATAGAATTCACTCAATAGTCATTCCCAACTCCCTTTCCACTTGCCTCCCTCTTCTAAAGAGGCTAGAAAACAATGTACTCAATTTTCCAGCCTCCCTTACTGCTACGGCTAAGCATGTGTTACAATTTTGGCCGGTGAAATGGAAATGGAAATTCCTGGGGCTGGTATCTCCTTTTGAAAAAGAAAGTCAAGTCTCAACAGAAGAAAAACATTTTTTGGTTTTAAACTTGGCCTTTCCCTTATTTCCCCTTTGCCCTTCTTTCTTCTTCCTACTGGAAGAAGAACATGGTATAAGAGCTACAGCAGTCATCTTGTGACCAGGAGGTGGCAAGCATTATGACAAAAGCCTACATCTTGCATATGGAAAAGTGGAAAAAAGGATCCCTGGGTCCCTTGCAGCACAATTGAACAGCTTTTCTAGATTCCCCCGTCTGCAGATTTCTTGATGTGAGACATCTAAATACCTACTTATTACATTCTTAGGTCTTTGGTTGTTTATAGCCAAACGCATTCCTAAATGTTACATGTATGCTCACCACATAATATTAAGGTGTTCCCTATATCCAAATGGTACCACCTATAAAGCACCAAGAATTGATATTTTAATAAATCCTCCAGTTATCTTGTGAACAGTATAATTACACTGCATACTTCTCTCATGTTACAATTATTAACTTGTTAAACGTGAACAGTTAAAACACACCACAATTTTTATAAGCTATTTTGGCATGTCTGCTTTTTTTAGTGTTCTGGGTAAATCAAAAAATGGAAATGGCCTACGTTTCTCTTAACCTTTGAGAGCCCAGAGAATAATTACTCTCATGAGATTGTCGGTGATTTGTTGTTTTTTAACTTTAAGGAGCGAGAGGGGAATCTTTGCTCAAAAAAAATGTTGGGAACCAGCAAGCCATGCTCCAGCTGGGGGGTGTGCAGAGCCTGGAACAGAGATCAGCTAGACGGCAAATCCACCCTAAGAAAACGAGGGGTCAGGAAAGGGCCACTGATCATGAGGACAGAGAGAAAAGGGTCGTTTTAGGAGCTAAGCAAGTATAATCAATCAGACTTGGTAACTGATTGGGCAGAGAAGATAAAGAAGAGAGAAGTGTCGAGATGCATTAAGGTTGCTATCAGGCAGCCCGGTAGACCATGAGGACTTAGAAAATGCTGGAGGCAGAGCACCTTATGGGCCCATAGTTGAACCATGTTCTGAAAAGCTACATTTCAAGATAGAAAAGACAAACAAAGCTCCTCTCCATATTCACGCAGAGGAAGCAAGCAGATGAGTAATATGTGATGCTAATGAGACTACTACTACATTTCAGCAAACACGTCTAGCATGACTATGATAAAAATTTTTACAGCACGACAAAATTTCATAACATGAAAAAAATCTGTCTTCTCACCCGGGCGAACCCATATGCTGAACTGGGGTGTACCCCCCAGTTCAGTTCTTGCGGATATTGACAACTAATGATGTACAACTACGGAGACTGCTCTGGGTCCTTCCCCTTCTGTCTCTCTCTGGCTGTCTGTCTCTGTCAAAAAAAACAATAAAAATAAATCTTTAAAGCCATAATTAAGTATTTTAATCTCTTTCAGGAGACCAATTATTATTGACAACAGTCTGCTTTAGGTGAACATCACAACACAAAATGGAAAGACAAGAATACTGGATATCCTTGGAGGGCATGTTCACTGAAACATGCCAATCATCAACAGAAGGTTGATGTTAAGTGTGTGGCCCCAATACTCTAGGACAGTGCTGAGCAGCTCAGAGCTCTGCGCTGGATGCTTCAAGACACAGAAACCTTTACTACACCCTCCCTGCCCTAAAGAAGCTTTGGAGAGGCAGGAAATCCACCAGGTGGCTATGAACTGGTTCAGACTAGAGCCAGTCTTTGGAAACATGAGCTGGTTTTCCCTTACCTACTTCATTCCCATCCCCTTCATCAACACTGTCAAGAAAATTGGCGAAAGACTTTGAAATGGGAAAAAAGTTTAGTGGGTATCCTCTCTAGTCACCCATTTTAGTTATCTCCATTTTTCAGTATCCTGGAGCTATTTTTTTACAGTTCTATAAATTGGAAAAAACTAATAGTAATTCAAATGATTCTTATTTCTAAAAATGTACATTGTTCCCAACGCAATGTAATTAATTATTGTCCTGTAGGTACCGATGAGTGTTGCCAGTTTTACATCAATTAAGTAAATTCACTTCGGCATTCCTGATGGACTTGTGTATTTATTTATCTGTTCACTGGGTTCTCCTTCTAACCAGTGATAACATCTTACTGGTTTCTTCATCAACTAATGAGTTAAATAAGTTCTTTGACACTATTCACTTTGTATTCGTATAATTTTTTTAAATTATCCTTTAGCAAGTTCTCTTGCTGTCCACAACCAACATCTGTTATATCCCCCTGAGTTCTCCTACGATTAGCCTAAACCTATCTAGTGGCATCATGTAATGTCCTTCTTTATCCCTGATACCTTTCCTTGCTTTGAAGTCTGCTCTGTTTGAAATATATTCATAGCTAGCTACTCCTGCATTCTTTTGATTAGTGAGTGTTAGCGAGGTAAAATGTTCTACATCAACTTACTTTTAATCTATGACTTTTGATCTTTAAGGTGGGTTTCTTACAGACAACTATAGTTGGGTTATTTTCTGATCCACTCTGACAATCTGACTTTTAATTGGTGTACTTAGCTCATTTACATTCAAATGATTATTGATATAACTGGATGAATATCTAACATATCCATTACTGTTTTCTATTTGTTGCCCTTGTTTTTTATTTTATTTTTGTCTTCCACTGTTTTTCTGGCTTTTGTGGTATTAATGAAGCACCTGATAGGATTCAATCTTCTCTTAGCATATTGGTTGTAGCTCTTACTTTTTTTTTTGAATGATTTTTTTATTTTTTTTATTTTATTGTTAAATTTATTGGGGTGACATTGATTGGTCCTTTTGTTCATTTTAGTGGTTATCCTAGAGTTCACAAAATACACTTAGAGCTAATCCAAGGCAACTTTGAAATAACACTATACTACTTCACAGGCAGTATGACTACTTTATCCTAACAAAATAATCCTAATTCCTCCCCGTCACCTCACATTATTGCTGTCAGCAACTTTTCAGAGGAGCTGTGGGTGATGGTAAGAATGATCCTCCTGAGAAACGGAAGAGGGAACATCTATCTGCAGGCTCTGATGCCTCAAACAAGGGTGACCCCACAGGGTATTAATTTCCTAGCCCTCCGGGTCTACTCTGAGCGGCTGTGGGGCAGTTCCCACATCATCAGAGAATCCCCAAGACAAGAATGAAGAGAATGTGGGCTAGCCCGAGCTTAAAGAGTGTGCCAAGAGGGTGGGGAGCGGGCCTCAAGAGGGACCCAGCACACAGTTTCCCCACAGTGTCTGTGTCCTAGAAAACACAACCAGAATCCCGTCTGCTATTCATTCCTGCCATAGGAGGATCACAACGGGCCCCTGAGGGCCTCATTCCAGCTCCGTTTCATAGGAGCCTCTGGGGGCACTCTCTCCTCTTTGAACTCAGAGCGTGAAAGAACCCTGCCTTTGACTCTCCGTGAACATGGGCAGAGCGTTCTCCAGGGACCCGGGGATGGTCTGCTCTGACAAAATAAAAATCCCCCTGCTCTGATTTATTTTAATGATTTAATGGATCATGATTTTGAAAGCATGAAATGTTTCTGACTACACAGAAGCAAAAATACGGAAACAGAGACTCACAGGACTCTCTCAATAAAATCTCAAACCCCATGAGGGAAATCATAGATAAGCTAAGCCTTCAAGGCACCAAAAATAACACGGCTCAGGTGCAGGAGATGAGCAATCCACTTGGCCCACTCCACCTCGTCCGCTTCTGCCCACACCCCACCCCACCCCAGCTCTCCTCTCCCCTTTGACTTGTTCCTGACTCTCATTCAACGTCTAATACGTTCCCCTTTCCTAATCTCCTCTCTGTCCTGGCCATAAATCCTCTCCCCACTCTTGACAAAGACAACTTTTCATGGACCCCAGGAGCCCTCCAGATTGATTATAAATCTTCCAGAGTTGTAAACTCCAGTGGCAGCAACCAAACCATTGGGCTTATTAAGACAACAGGTGCTCAGATTCGGATGCAACAAACGTTTCTTCAGTACACATAGTGTAGATCAAGCAGAATGTTCCACATTTTTTACTACAAAACAGACATCGTTTTACATAAGAAATAAGAGGCGCCCTCTCTGCTACCAGAAAGAAGCTTGGCATTGCTTAGCCCTCTTGCAGGAAAGTAGTTTGCAGCTTCCTTTCAAGATGGAAGCTCAGGCTGCAGGGGGAGATGAATAATGCAAGGCAAGTTTAATGGGTTGAGAAAAGACAAGAAAGCAAGAAAATGAGATGAGAAAAACCTGAATATGAAATAACTACAGATTCATTTTGAAATGTGTCTGATGGTGGCAGCCTGATAAACTGCTGGCAGGAGGAGCCCAAGGTGTTGTCGTGATCCCATTTAAATCTGACAAGAGATTTATCAACTCAGCTCCTGACTTTAAAAAAAAGCACAGGAAGATTCTGCCGGCAGAAGGCTGAGAACGTAGAATACTGAAATGCAGAGGAAAGAAGAGGTTTAATTCTTCAGGAAGATTAAAAAAAAAATTCTTGGGAACCTTCAGTGTTCTCAAAATATCTGTGGCCTGGGTTTGTAGGTATCCTCTCCTGGGAGGATATGGCTCCTAAAATTCCCAGCAGGTAGAAAAATTGGGCTGCAGTACAGAGGTCAGGAATTACCTAATAAAAGCTAGATGAAGCAGTTTATTTCACTAAAATAAAACAATAATGATAATAATAAAAAATAAAAGTATCAATAATGTTTTTAGTATTTTTAAATCAGTCCCATAGGCCCTGTTCTGATCCTTTTTATATAGGAATTCTCAGTTTTAGAAACTTTTCAGAAATTCTGTCTCCTGCAATTTCAAAAAGATTTAAAATTTTAACTCTATTTCAGAAATACTCACCAAGGTGTTGGGGGGGGGTCCCCTATAGAAATGTAAGAATTAGGCTGACCAGATGTCCTGTTTTTAGATGGGACAGAAAACAACAGTACTGTCACATTTCAAACAAGACATCGGTCAGCCTACCGACACCTTGAATTTAGCCCAGTGAGACTAGGCTGACCATATGAACCAGTTGAAACAGAACAATACCATTGTTTTCTGTCCCATTTGAAAACAGGGCATCTGGTCAACCTAGAGGGACTACAACTTGATTTGTGATGACATATTCTAAATTCTCAAATATGTTAGAGGTGTTTTTATTTTCTGAGTTATCCTGTTAGATTACCCTGTTTTGTTTTGTTGTTTTTTTTTTGCGTGGTTTTTTTTTTTTTTTTTTTTTTTTTTTTTTTTTTTTTTTTTTTTTTTTTTTTTTTTTTTTT
>PVKE010045414.1:0-12661 GCA_004027555.1 Craseonycteris thonglongyai | reverse complement strand
CTGGGGCACTTCAGGTTGCTGTCTTAGCTGTTAGATAGCAGGGTAGTAAAGGTGTGGCCAGGGGTTGGGGCATGTGAGTAGGAGCTAGGGCAGGCCTGAGA
Source organism: Craseonycteris thonglongyai (assembly GCA_004027555.1). Taxonomy (NCBI): domain Eukaryota; kingdom Metazoa; phylum Chordata; class Mammalia; order Chiroptera; family Craseonycteridae; genus Craseonycteris; species Craseonycteris thonglongyai. Next base: position 12,560 of record PVKE010045414.1, on the reverse strand, counting down.
CACAATAGCAGATTCCTCTTTCAGCAGGGGGGCTGGTGGTTCAGTGGGGGCGGGGCGCAGGAGCTCTGGTCTTTCCTCCTCCTGGCTGCCCCTCCTTCAATTGTATCTATAAGGCACGCCCGCAGGGCAGCACTTGGAGTGGCTGGGGCTTGGTAGAGGCCCTGGTCAGCTGCGCAGTCCCAGGCACAGGCAATGACACCGCGGAGACCCGGCAGGCAGCCCAGTTGCGCATGCGGTCTGCAACGCCCCAGAGGCCCGGTGAGTGGGACGCCAAAAGCCTTGTTGCAAGCTCACGAGCAGGCAGCAGTGCTGCAGCAGCCCGGTGGTCAGGGTGCCAAAAGCCGGTCCCGCGCACAGGCAGCGGTGCTGCAGCGGCCTGTCGAGCAGTGTGCCAAAAGCCCTGTAGCGCACTGGCGAGCAGGCTGAGGCGCTGCGGGGCGGCCCGGTGGGCGGGGCACCGAAAGCCGGGTGCATAGTGCACGCACGCAGTGATGCGCAGTGGCCCAGTGGGCTGGGCGCCAAAAGCCCAGCAAGCGCACTTCAGCACAGGCGGAGTCGCCGCAGCGGCCTGGTGATTGGGGCACCAAAAGCCCAATTGCGCGCTGGCAAGCAAGCAGCGGTGCTGCTGCGGCCCGGTGGGCGGGGCGCTGTGGAGGCCCGGTGGGTGGGGCGCTGAAAGCCCTGCACGCACAGGCCGTAGCTGGGGCGGCAGCTGCTCTATGCTCCCGGCTCTGTTGAGACCACCGGTTTCACTCCAAGCACGTCCAATGCAGCTATGCCCCCTCAAGCCCCAGCCCTCACTCCAAGAGCCCTGTCCTCAGAAGGCGCTCCCTCACAGTCACTCTCCTCCGTAAATCAGGGGTGCTGAGCTGTTGTGGGCTGGTGCCCTGCTCTCACCCCGCCCGCCGGGAAGTGCAGCTGCCCTGCTCCATAGTCCCTGTTCCACTTTAGGCTCTGTGATCTGATTAGGGCACTGCGTGCTGTCCCTTGAGTTGGGATGTTAAATTGTCCACAGTCTTGTGGGGCTTCCACGCTCCCCAGGTCTCGGCTTCCAGCCCGCCCTCGATCCAGCTCCACTTTGACTGTAGTCCCCCAATCCCCCTTTGTTTTTTCCAGCTCCGGGCTGTGCTTGGAGTCTCTGTCCCCGAACCGCCACTTCCCTTTTCCTCTCCTGCTCTCCCCTTTTTTCTCTAACCTTTGTGTGTTGTTCCATGTTGTGTGGTTCTCTTAGTTGAGGTTTCTTCTCAGGGTTTCCCCTGTGGATTCCCCTCTGTTCACAAGGCCCTTCTCAGGCAGTTATCGGCGTTCTCCTCTCATGCTGCCATCTTGGATCCTCAGAAGCATTTTGTGTATCATCCCCCCAACAAAAGAGGTTAATAGACCTTGTATTGAACAACTACTTTAATGTCATTGGTAAAGATCAAAAGAAGAAACGTTTTATAATTTTAATTTCATAATTTTAACTCTAATTTTGTTTAAAGGTATAGAGGAGGCAAACAGGACAATTTACAATGTTTGATATCTTGTATATATCCCATCTTGCTTCATGAACTCCAAGTTTCAATATAAATTTAAAGGTGATCCATTCAACAAAAGATTTATTACTTGTTTTAAATGAATGGGTTGTGCAAATATTTTACTACCGGTACCTATCCTATGGGAAAGAAAAACTAGTTTCCCATTATATCTACCGGTATTTCTTTTTTTTTAGTAAGTCCTTAGCAGATTTTTGACAGAGAGAGAGAGAGAGAGAAAGAGAGAGGGAGGGAGGGAGGGAAGGAGGGAGAGAGAGAGTGAGAGCGAGAGCCTTGGGGCACTCCCCAGTTCAGCACATGGATCCGCAAGAGCCGGCCAGGGCAAGGGCCGGCCAGGACAGGATAGGATCCTGGGTCCCCCGTGCTGCAAAGTGAGTGCCATCCTGGCTTCCCTACATAATTTTTATATATGAGTCATTCTATTTAAAAAAATTTTTTAACTCATAAATGACAAAATATATTTTAGAAGGCTATTAATAAGATGTTTTTAATGAAGTTGGTAAAGAATATACATTAAATAAACCTTGATGCTATCACATATTGAAACGGACTCTTGTTTTATACAAGTGAAATTTTTCCTGTATGCTGTATCATAAGCTACATAAAATAGCAGTACTGTTTATATCATCAGAATAATATAAAGATGTTATTTATTTAGATTGTTGTCATTCACAATAGCCGTGGAGGGTTTATATTGATTTTTTTCCCCGTTGTTTTGGCTTCTTATGCATATTTCTATTGAGAAAATTTATTTATTGCTACATTCAGCAAGTATTTATCTGACTCTTATGTGCCAGGCACTCTTCTAGGGGCAGACAGAAACTCCTATCCTCTTGGAGGCTACATTTTTGTTGGAATAATATTGTAATAGGAGTCAGATGTAGAATTAATTAATCAGCACTACAGATAGACACATCTAAAGTGGGGGTAATAATATTTGCCAACTCTAAAGGAGATTTGTGTAAAACAGATGAGATTATTATGTAAAACTGACTTATACACTGCAAAATTTAAAATTTCTGTAATAGCAATAGATTTTGAAATTCTTTAAGTCTTATGCCAGGGGCTAAATATGCAACAGCAACTGTTTCTAAAATATCTTGTAGTGACTATATGTAACTGATTTATTCAGCAGTTAAGTTTACTGTTAGGTTGAATTGAGCCCATTAATCTTTTAGATCCTTACCTAAAATTATTTTGTTCAGCTTTGTCAGAGATAAACTGAAAAGAACTTTCATGTCAGTAGAATTTCTTTGCAAAATTTTTTCACAATCCTTTTTCCTCCTCATGAACACTTAGCCACCTTTTCTTATTAATTGTTGAAGAGTAATGGAAGTTCCTTAAAACACGAGGGATTTAAAATCTCTTAATTAAATGCTTTATTTATAAAAGAATGGCTTACCTAATAAAAGTTAGATGGTTCTAGAATGTTTATCTTTTCTGGGTGTTTTCCACTTACACTGTATACTGGGCACAATAAGGTGTGTTTTAACTTTAAAACCAAGCTGAAGTAAATAATAAATTAATAAAACAATGTTAAGATCCAGAGTTTACAAACTTAAAGAATTTGCAGCCACATTCTTTGTTGTGGATGATTTAAATTCCTTTTTGACTGATGATGGTCAGGTAGGTTATAAATATAGAGTATTTGGTAGTGTCATCAGTCTAGAAATTTAAATGTGGAATTAGAACTTTTTTCCACCCTCCTATCTGTTGACCCATTATGAAGTTGAAGCACGTAGTTATTTTCAAATTAAAAAGCTTTTTAAATATTTATCATTTGTGGGAAAGCCGGGATGGCTCAGTGGGTTAAGCGCTTACTTTGTAGCCCCAGCGACTGGGGATCGAATTTCGACCCCAGCCCATGCGGACCCATATGCTGAACTGGGTAGTGACCCCAGTTCAGTTCTCACCGGGGAGAGACCCCAGCCCAGTTCCTGCCCTGTGCAGCCCCGCACCCACCTGTGGAATGAAACTATGTGGAAAAACCAATGATGTGCAACTTGGAGACTGTTTTGGGCCCTCCCCCTTCTCTCTGTCTCTGTATCTACCTCCCTCTCTCTCTCTCTGTCTCTGTCTCTGTCAAAAAAAAATAAACTTTAAAAAAAAAATTTATTGTTTTTTATTGTAAACAGTGTGTGCATATCATAGAGAATTTTGAAACAATTGAGACACAAAGTTAAAAAAATGCAATAAAATATACAGGAAATTATAGAAATTACTTAAAAGGTGTGTTTGAAAAGAAAGTATAATCAGACAATTTATAATTTTTTGAAAGCTCTCAGAATAGAAAATTACATTATTAGAATCTTGATGCATTTCTTTCTAATCATTTTTATCGTAATAACTTTAATATACCTAGCATATGTGGAATCTTAATAAAAATACATCTATGTATTCTGAATTTCCACCTAACAGTATGTCTTAGCATTTTCCCATCATTAAGTTGGCTTCTAAAAATGATTTTTTAATGATTGCATAATAGCTTGTCTAGCAGATACATTATTTATCGATTAGCCAAATTTTGGTGGTCTGTGGTATGTGACACATTGATGAACGACTTTGTGTATTAATTTCTAAATGCATCTCTTAAAGCTCTCATAATTCTTTGGGCTAGGTTACAAATGTTTTTAATGCTCTTGATAAGTATTGCAAATTGTTTAGTAGATACGTGGTAACAGTATATAATAGCATTATAAATTACTGTCTCAAGATACCTGAAAATTATATTCAGATGATACTGTCTTTTTTGAAATTATAAGACATCTGAAACCTTAAAAATAATGAGTTGAGCATGATGATAAGCTATAAGACTAATGATATTAATAATTTTTTAATTCACTTCTGATCAATTGTGGTGTATATATTAGAAAGACCAAAATTTCATTCACAATAGCAACTAAAATTAAATATCTGGTAGTAAAGTTAATGATGTGTAAATTCTTTATAAATATATCTAAAGATTCAAATCTGAAGCATATGGTATGTTCTTGGTTGGTTGTTTGGTATTAACCTTAAGATAAATATGAAGTAAGTTTATATTTATTTACTTTATATAATATAAATAATATATAACTAATTTATGTATTGTGTTATATAATATGTATTACACAGAGATCCTTAAAATAAACTTAATGCAGCTTTAGTCAAAATCTCAGCAACTTTATTTTAATAAATTTGACAAATTCTAAGGTTTATTTAAAAGACTAAATATTTGAGAAGAGCCACAGACTCATTTTTTTTAAATAAATAAGTAGGGGAAGAGAAAAATGACATGTCTTGCAACACAAATACATACTGTGAAGAAAACAGTGGTTGAATATGAAAAACACAAGAAATGGGTTAGGAAATAAGACAGTAAACAGACTAGAGTGTACAGATAGATTCAATTTACAAACAACCTGTGCAGTCAAATATAAACAAGTTTATAGAGCCTTTCAGATGTCTGAATTAAGATATTTGTGCATTAGCTAAGAAAATGTTTTGAATTGCTATATATATATGTATATAGATAGATAGATAGATAGATAGATATAGATAGATATATATTACTATATATAGTTTTGCATAGTGGCCAGTGGTTCAGTTTCGATAATGTACAGTTCCTTGTACAGCAATACTTATATAATTATTTCATCTGATAAGTATATTTCTAATTATATACTGCATTTTAGATATATACATTTATTCATTCTGTTTATCAATGCCTGCTATGTTTTAGGCGTAAGGATACAGCAGTGAAAAAAACAAAGTCCCTGCACTCCTGTATTTTATATTTTGATGGGCAAAGATTGATAATAAGTAAAACATGAAATAATAAGTTCTGTGTAAAGAAGTATAATTGGATGATGTGGTAGTAACAGTATGGATTGAATGTTCAGAGAAACTCTTTACTAGGAAGCTAACATTGAACCAAAAGACTAAATGAAGTCAGTCATGCCATGATCATAGATGGCTTTTCCAGATAGGAAAGAGGTAATGCTAAGATATTAATACAGGAATGAATTTATCATGTTCAAAGAACCCAGAGAAGGGCCACTATGTCTGAAAGTTTAAGGAGCAAAGGGGAAAAAGGAAAATGTTATGAAATGTAGTTGGTGAAGTCACTTCAGATCCCGATTATGAAAAGCCTTGTAAGATCTGAAAAGTTTGAATTTTATATTAGTGCTCTCACTAGAATCCTTCAAGGCATTTTAGATAGGGAAATGTTGTTACCTGATGAGTCTTTGAGATTTTTTTAAAAATAGTCTTTTGTATATGATTTATACTTTGATACAATTAGACTAAGTCAGTGACAGTTAAGGCTAAGCATGTTCCACTTCCCAAATAGAGGTGTTCAGCAAAAGTAAATAAAAAGTCTGTGGCCAAGTATTTAAAACTATCCCAGCAAAATTTAGAGTTAGGGAGATGGAAAGGTTTGGGAGGGATGGGATGAGGAAGTAAAAGGATTTAAAAAATCTCATCCTGTTGGGATGCTGTAAAACATTTTGCATGAGGAAATAGTTGGAATCTTGATAACATATGAATGAACAGAAATATGCAATTAGAATAAGAATCCAGAGAGGGAGGGTAAGTATTAATTTGTTAAGTTAACTTGGGGGAAGGGGGGGGAGAGGAGAGGACAATGAAAAGCAATTGTGCAAATTATTAAAAATAGTGAAGAAGAAAGAACAAAGTAAAATAATAAACTAAGGTGAGAGGAAAGCATGAAGTCTGTCAGCTGTTATAATAATTGTGATCAGGTTGAATAAATGAAAGACTGGATTAAATCCAGCTGTACTGTGTGGTTTATAAGAATCAGATATACAATAATTTGTAAGTAAAAGGATGTTTAGGCTCGAGATGCAAACAGAAAGCATGAGTAGAATTTTAATAACAGATAGAATTAAGAATTTGTAATACTAAATAGGATAAAGGAGCACATTTTATCATGGGCACAGTCTATGAGAGTATAACACCTAAATGTTATATAACTAAATATACTCTACTAAAATAAAATATGCAAGAATGTCTTGGTTAGAGTACAACTATGGGAGATTTTAATACATATCTTTGAAAATTAGATTTATGAGTTTAACATGAGTTTGGAACAATGGATGTTAACTGTAAAATAAATACATTGATTTATAGAAATTTACATCTTTTAAGATTAGTTACAGCAATAGAAAGATTAATAAAATTGATCTATCATTACAACCAAGCTCCCCCCTCTCCTAAAACACCAGTGCCCAAATTCTTGTTTCTAATACCACTCTATAATAAAAGGACTGTGGAGAAATGGCTGATTCTAGGAGTATGTTAATGGAAAATAGAAAATGAGTGGATCATCTTATAGTGTCACAAAACCAAGCAAGTACTCAAAAAACAAAAGGGCGCTTGTTTCAACAGCATATATACTAAAATTGGGATAATACAGAGAAGATTTTTGTAGCCTCTGTATAAGGATGCCATTGCAGATTAGTGAAGCATTCTTTCTTTGTAACTTACGGTACATTTTATCAGAATAAACAAAAGAATGAGGTCACATCAAAGACACACAGGAGCCAACTGAAAGAGCTCCCAAAGGCCAAAACTGAAAAAATGGGATTTTAACCTAAACTGTAAAAAAAAAAAAAATCCGTGAGTGATATTGATATAAATGATTGAATGCATTTATTTTTACAAGCTGTAATAACATGAATTGAGAGATGAACAGCTGTTTATTACAGAATTCCAAAAATATGTGTAGGCGCTCCCCTCTTCAGGAAGTGAAACTTGACTATCCTCACCCCTTTTGTGGGCTGAATTGATTGACTTGCTTCCAAGTAGAGCATAGAAGTGGTAAAATAGTAACTTTAGAGTGGAGAAACCTGGCAAATACTCTGTTAGCCAAATAATCAAGGTTAATATCAGCGGTGATAATTATTGATACCATGTACCCCCTGATATGTGATGAGAAGGGCACTTTACCTCTGTGATATTCTTACCCCAGACAGGCATATTCTACAAAATAACATCAGTTCTTTTCCAAAGTTTCAAGGCCATGAAACAATATAAGACTGAGAAACAAACAGGAGACTAAGGAAACAATGGTAAACTAAATGCAGTGAATGGATCCTTGGTTGGATTCTGGAACAAAAATAGAATATTAGTGAAATAGCTGGTGAAAAGTCTGGAGTTTAGTTAATTACATACCAATGTTGGTTTCTTTTTTGACATGTATGATGGTAATGAAGATGTTAACATTTGGAGAAAGTGAATAAGGCATAAAAGCGAATTCTGAATTATCTTCAACTTTTTTGAAAATCTAATATTATTCCAAAATTAAGTGTATTTTAGATTTTCAGGGCTGAGGCCTGTCTAACCTTTAATGAGCAGAGTATTTTGATGTTATTTAAACAGTTCTGCAAAGGAGGAAAAAGCTCTCCGCAATTCATTTTATGCAGCTTGTAAAATGTTGGGTCCATGAGTTGAGGTTTTCTGTAAAACTTAGGCAAAATACAAACCCTCAGAGGCCTGAAAAGCCTCACACCTTGTGTTTGACAGATGATAGTGAAGCTTCGCTGCTTCAGCTTGGTTTGAGATGGGAAAGAAAGAACCACTGAGAAGTTAAATCCTGGGCTTGAGCTTTATACCAGTTTGGAGTTTGAAATTTTAGTATCTGTAGAGATGATAGAACTCTCAAACTAAGAAATTAACATAAAATTTGAATTTTGATAACTTGCCAAAATTTCTTAAACTAAATTTTAACACAAGATAGTCTATGGCTAGAAAGTGCTTTTATTATTTTTATCAAGCTAATATCTTTATCCTGAAATTCCTGTAGTTTTGTATTAAACTTGTTATACTTTTATTTCTGTAATTTATTATAAAAAATTTAAAAACAAAATTTAATTCTTCCTGCTTATATAGGGAAACATATTAAATATTGGATATAGAGTGGCCATAAAGTCTGGAAATGTCGGCAAATTCATAATAGTTTTATTTACATTGCATTATGGATATTACATGATATATTCAGTGAGTTATTTGTTCCTCATTAGCAGTGCAGGGCTCAGTGCACTGTGTCATATTGCAAAGAACACAGTGCATTAGTATAGTATTTTCATCAACTCTGTACTTCTATGATTTGTGTCAAAGAGAGTGTATGTCAGTTACTGAATAAACCTGTGCTTATAGCATTTTCCAGAATATCTGTATTTCCAGGTTATTTGGCCATTCTAACTTATAAATAATTATTTCCTTTGTTGATAATCCCTAGTATTTAAGGATATCAACTGTTTATAGTTAGCCACTATTTTTAAAAATGTAATACACAGTTTTTGGAGGTTACTACCGTATAAAATGTCATCATACTTTGCTTCTGAATCATTGTCTCAATTGCATTTTAAAGTTGGTATCTTTATTTTTCCAAAGCTTAGAGTTATGAAAATTAGAGATTAAAAAATTGGTTATGTAATTTAAAGGTAAGACTATATTCTATGCTCTTTAATGTGAAAGTATATGGAATATAAAAGTAATACACTTTATTTAAAGCTAAATACAGTATAATTAAGAGCAGAAAACCTCCTTTTTTATAGTACTGGAGGACTACTGATGTCTCTAAGGCATGTTCTCATCTTCACAACTTTTAACAAATATTAAAATTTTGGCAGGGTGGAAATTGCCCAGTTTTATCAAATACAGTTCATAAAGATGAAAGCACCATTATTCATCCACATTAATGCAATTTGCCAGGATTCAGATTTTGGCATTGTTATTTAATAGTTGTGTGACCATGGTCAAATTAACCTCATTGTGCCTCAGTTTCCTCATCTAAAAAGTGCTAATAGTAGTATGTGCTTTTATAAGGTAGGTGGCTGTGAAGTTTAAAGTAATTAGTAGGTACAAAGCACTTTGAACAGTACCTGGCACATGATATTCATTATTTGCTAACAGCTATTATAAATATACTACTATCAATGCGCTTATTACGGTATTTTCTTGTGTCGTTTCCAATGTAGGTGCTTTGACTTTTACAATAGAATATTAAATGTTTACAGGAAAATTTCTTTAGGTTTTTAAATTAATTGCATTAATCTGTGATAGATGTCGATCAGTAGTACGAATGTATTTATAAATAATAGAATAACCTCATTTTTAATCCCCTGGTTAAATAAAATGGGGATATTTTTAGAAGTTTTCTTTAGTATGCATAAGTAAGTAGTTATTGTAGCTCCCTGGTGTATTGCATTTTGCAAATCTCCTTTAATGCTTTTATTCCACCGTTGGCTATAGGTTTTTTGCTTTCCCCCCAGATTACTGTATATTTGGACTTATATGGTATTTTAGAATTCTTATTTACTAAAGATTATGTTAAAAATCCTGAAAATCAATTCTATATGAAGACTGGCAGTGTAGTTTAATATAGTTTTAAAAGTGTAATTATACTCTCATGTTGCAAGACTAAAATCCTTGTTCCATAATTACTGGTTTTCTATCTAATAACACTTCTTATACTGATTTTGGAATTGTCCTCAAGATCAGTATCTTATTCTTCATATATATGCTTTTATTTATTGATGTGATTTCAAACAACTGAAAACATTTACAACAAAATTAGGCAAATGGTGTGTTACTAAGCTCAGGGATATTTTTTTACTCAAAAAAATAAGTGACAATGAAGTATTATGAATTTTTTTAATGTGGCTTTTCTAAACTGATTATGAAGGCAATTCCAGAAGAAAAATGAAAATTTCATGTATTTGGAAAATAAATAGTATATAACTTTTCAAAGTAACTACTTTGAAAGAACCATAATTTGGATTCATTTATTAAATAATAATTTGAAAGTTTGCCTTCTATGGACTTTGATAGATTGACAATCTAAAATACAGTCTCTGACCTTAGGGATCTTATAATATATTATGCTTTAGTTTATTTCTGTAATATATCTTTATTATTTTACAATATCACTTTTTAAATGGCAAAGAAGCTATGTTTTGCTTTTACTAAACAGATATTTTCCTTATTTTCTAATTTTGAAAAATAATTTGTTAGAATAAAACTATATAAATTTCCTTTTCTAGGAAAGAGTACCCACCTCATGTCCCAAAATTTGAAAATAATCCTGTAAGGTTAAGTCGGCCCCAAGGTGTTGGTAAGTGTGCAGTGTGTGTGTGTGTGTATATATATTATATCTGTAAAGGGTTTTGAGTTGTATGATAGGTATGATATTGGCTTTAGAATATTCCCAAGTATAGTAGAAATATGTAGAATACCATTCTTTTTAACATTGGATAATTTATTTAACTGTGAATGAAATTGTGGACTAGTTGCACATTTAAGTGATTACAATTTGAAGTCTTTTTGATTATATTAGAATTTTTCGAAATCCAAATATCAGCTGTAGACAGGTTATAGCTTCAAAATTGTGTTTTGTTGAACTGTGTTATAATCTTGTTTTATGTAATTGTACTGGCTTAAAGTTCTAGTTCCTCATTATACATGTTGAAACATTTTAACTAAAACAGTTTGATAATATAATTGGTATGTTTTCATAGCAAAGATAATGAGGAATTTATAAAATTTAATTTCAATACTTTTGGTGTTTTCCCTTCCTGTAGATCGCATAATGAAGAAAACAGAAGAGTCTGAATCACACTTGGAGTCTGAAATTAAAAGGAAAGTATCACAGAAACGTCACAGTACATATCAGTCCACACTGTCTCCTGCCTCGAAAAAATCTTTAACTGATTTAGAGGTGTGTAGAGAATTTTTTTTTTGTAGTTACTAACTAGATGGTCTTTTTACTAATATTATTTTTAGTGCTTACAGAATTCTAGGTGACCTCTTCTCATAGAACCAGCAGAAATTTGGAAAAGTTACTTAGGCAGACTTTGCTGCCTTCTTTAGATCATTTTTTAACTATCCCAAATCTTTAGAGTATAGTGTTTTCTGAAAAGAATATATCAGTGCCTCCCTGTAATATGCTCCAAGTAATTGCTCTGAACCAGAAATTTTTGGAATAATTTTCAATTTATAGAAAAGATGAAAACGTAATAGAAAAGTTATTTACATGTCCTTTTGTCAGATTCCTCAGTTTTCCACATTTGGTTTGTTTGCCTCCCTCTGCCTTCCTTTTACCTTCTCTCTCTCTCTCTCTCTCTATATATATATATACACACACACACACACACACACACACACACACACATATATATATATATATATATATATATATATATATATATATACACTATATGAAAAATTTTTTTCCTGCACCACTTGAGTATAAGTAACAGGTACAATGCTTATTTATAATTTAATATTTTAGTGTGTTTCCTTTAAAAAAGAAAACAGAAAGAAAAGGAGATTCTCCTATATAACCAGAGTACAACTCTTAAAATTTAAAAATTAACATGAATCCAAAACTACCATGTAATCTACAAACTATATTCTGATTTTACTAATGTCCTTTATCAGTATAGAACCCTATTCAGGATCGTATGTTACATTTAACTGTCATAATCTTTAATCTTCCCTTGTCTTTCATAACCTTGATATTTGTAAGGAGTATAGGTCACTTACTTTGTACCTCAAGTTGGCTTTGTCTGATGTATCTTTATGATTTATACATTTTTCAGGAATTCTCAGAAGTGATGCTATAATCTTAACGATTGTATCATATCAGGAGACATACAGTGTTGATTTTCACATTACTGGCAGTATTAACTTTTTTTTTTTTAATATTTTTTTTTTTTTTTTTTTTTTTTTTTTTTTTATTTTTTTTTTTTTTTTTTTTTTAATTTATTGTTAAATTTGATAAGGTTACATTGGTTGGTAACAATTAGACAGTTTACAGATGTACAAGTCCACATCACATCATTCATGCATCGTATTATGTGCCCATCACTCAGTATCAGTTCCCTTTCCATCACCTTATATCTAGTGCCCACTCCCACCTCCCCCCACAACTGTACCCCCCTCCCCCCATCCTGGTAACCACCAAACCATTGAGTGTGTCCATAATGCTGGTGCCCTCTCCCACCTCCCCTCCCTCTCTCC
>PVKE010045413.1:0-12628 GCA_004027555.1 Craseonycteris thonglongyai | reverse complement strand
GAGGTCATATGTTTCCGGATTCTTTCAGTCTGACTTATTTCGCTTAATAAGATGGTCTCTAGGTCCATCCATGTTGCCAGAAATGACTGTATTTCATCATTTCTTATCGCTGAGTAGTATTCCATTGTGTAAATGTACCACATCTTCTGTATCCAGTCATCTATCGAAGGGCATTTTGGCTGTTTCCATGTTCTGGCCATTGTGAACAGTGCTGCGATGAACATGCGGGTACAAACAGCTTTAAAGATCAAGGTTTCTAAGGTCTTTTGGTCGATGGCTTTTTCTATTGTTTGTTTTTAATTTTTATAAGATCAAAATGAATTTCATGCAGCTATATATTTATGATAGCTGTTCTTGTCAATTTAACTCTTTTGAGAATAATAGTACAGATTAGATGGATAGGTGAATAAATGTGTTTTTGGGAAAACTACCATTCTATGGCTGACTGACCAATTCATTCATGTAAAATTAAGCTGGATTCTGACATGGCCAAATCTCTGCTCTTCTCCTTATGGCCTTTATTATTTCTTTCTTGCATTAATGGATATTTCATATACGAGATATGGGACTTCAGAGTTGACTGGGATATTAATCATCATATTTAATAATTTCCTTTTACAGAAAAGGTAATCATAGACGGAAGTGGTTAAGTGATCATTAAAACCCCTCATATTCAGCAAATTGAATATATCAAACTTGAATGTGATGCTTCTGACTCATCTAGTATTTTGTTCATGACCATGGGGCTATCTTCAATTCTATATTTCCACTATTATCTCAAATACATGCATATGGCTGAAATGACAGAAAAGTAGAATTTCAATCTAATGTTAAAGCTTTTTTCATAAGCTGCTTTTACTGAAACATAATATTTTTGAAACATAATATTTTGTACATATGCTAAAATGATTTGCTATTTAGTATATGTGTTTACTTTTTTAACGTCAGTGTAGTATGGGGTTAGTAATTATTTATTGATAGTTGTTCAGATTCAGTAATAATGGTTCATTCTAACCATCTCATCAAAAACTGATGTATAAATCAAAATGCCAGTTTAAAAATTTGTAAGTAATGTCACTTTTGGAATAATTAGAATATTGACATATTTGAATTAACACTCTCTGGGAAGGTTGAAAGAAAGTTTCAATTTTGGAATCAATCAGAAAGTCATTTGTTCAATATAAATCAAGTGGAGAAGAATTAACCCTATGATACTGACAGATATTACCACCAAGTATGTGAGCCCAGTAAAGTTATCTTTTGTTTAGGGATCAAACTACTGAACAGACTGTGATAATTATGACATGTTAGCTGATCAGGTGACCTTTTTTTTTTAGAATAATGGTAGCAATAGACAATAATTTATGTTCATTTCCTTGTGCAAGCTACAGAATTTCACACATGGATCTCAGCAACAGCCTCCTAATTGTTTCTCCTGCTTACCCTTTTGCTCCCTTGGTTAATCCTCCACTGTGAATATTAAGAGTTGTTTGTTTGTTTGTTTGTTTGTTTTAATAAATCAGATGATGTCACTTTTATTCCTAAAACCCTTCAATGCCTTTCCATTACAACAGATTAAAATTCACATTTCTCTTCACAGCTGAGAAGTCTCTAAATGATTTTTTATACAATCTCCTCAGCCTCATTTTTTACTAGTCTCCTTAGCTAAACTATATTGAAATGCAGACTGAGTTTTTTAGTAGAGTTCCACTTGACACAAATAAAGTGATTAGACTTAAACAGTGACTAGCCCTTGAGCCAATTAGGTTTTTTCTGCTTTTTACAAATGTATTGGGAAGGCATTATTTTATGCTTTATTTTCCATTCAAATAAAAATGCAAATGAATTACTGAAGGGGTGGCTTATAGATAAGAAACATTTGTAGTGGTGATAATGCTTTTGAGTGTTTGTTAAAACATTCCTTTATTTTTCAGCTGGTAATGTGTGCAATATACATGTGAAATTCTAGAGTTGATAATGATAATGGGCTCTTGATTCTCATGAGCCCCTCAGATCCTTTGGACTAGAGTTAATAGATCTATTGACCTCAAGAATTTTTTGTTGCAATTGTCTACATAACAGCATCTGAAGCCATGACCAATCTAGTACTTAATTAAAATATTCAGTAGAGTATTAAGGATGGACAATTGTGGATGAAAAGGGGAGTATGCAACAGTTTAATAATTGAATTTAACCTCAGAGAGTTATCTGATTATAAACTCCTAACTGAGCAAGTCATGGTATATAGTCATGCCTCAGGCCTATAAAAGGTTTATCTTTGCCTTAAGCAAGCCCTGTCTGTTGTTTTTGTGCATCTCACACCTTTGAAATGCCTCTTTTTCAGACCCTTCACAGGCATAACCATCCTCAAGGGAGTACAAAATTTTGTTAAACTATCTAATGCCTTGCTTTCTCCCACCTTCATTTAATCTTCTTTATGTTCCCTCCTTAATTCCAAATGTATAAAAGAAATTGCAAAACTGTCATTCTCTAGAGCATTTAAAATCTTGCTTGCTGGCATTGTCATCAGTTTGGCTCAAATTAACTATTATAATAATCCTCTACAGATTTGGATATTTTTAATGTCAACACAGTTGACCTAAATATGTGTGCTGTGTGTTGAATCATATCTTCTGGGAGGAAAAAAAATGTTTAGAGTTCTAACCCCAATACCTCAAAATGTGACCTTCTTTGGGGATAGGGTCTTTATAGAGATGATCAAGTTAAAATGAATCAATATAGGTTTTAGTCCATTATGACTGATGTCCTTTAAAAAATAAAATTTTGGACATGTGAATACACAGAGAGAGAAGATGATATGAAGAGACTCAGTAAGAAGATGACCATCTATAAGCTAAGGAGAGCAGAACCTTCTCTCACAGCCCTCAGAACAAGCCAACTCTGATAACACCCGGATTTCAGACTCCTAGCTTCCTGAACTGTAAGGCAATAAATTTCTGTTCTTTAAGCCACCCAATTTGTGGTACATTATTACGGTAAAATGAAGCATTTGGCTCCCTCCACTTTTTCTCCAAATTCCAGACTACCAGTCTTTTCCAAGTCAAATTGCTGTTGATATTGATCCATTTGGGAACAGGAGAAGTTTTCAGCTTAGACAAGATCTTAATGGAGAGAACTGGTAATGACTCTTTCTTCTTGGGGCTAGAATTACCAAATATTTCTGGGGGGGGGGGCGAACCTGGCACATAGACATTCTTAGATTCTTAGAGAAAAATGTGACATTGGTGGAAGTTTGCCCAATTACTGTGACCTTGGGGACTTGCGAGAAGTTTAACTATCGGGGGTGGCAAATCTATGGCACGCGTGCCCAAAGTGGCACGCGGAGCAATTATTTCGGCACACGGGGCTGTGAATACCATTTTAAAAATTATTGTTTATGCTCTTATAGACATAAAGATAATCGATACCTCTATCTCACTCGATGGGTTGGCATGCGAGTCGAGCGAGTATACTCTTATTTCATAAACTTTGGCACTCAATCACCAAAAGGTTCGCCACCCCTGATAGGTTCTCTGATCTTAAAGTTGAGAATATGCTTGGAGACCTAGGAACAGGCAAGCTTCATCCTGCTGGTCAGCGTGGGTCTGCCAGCCCCCCTGCCCCTGCACCACCAGCTCAGTGTTGCAGAAACTAGCAGCACTTCCTCCACTTGTTTACTTCTCCCACTAGATCTAAGGGCCAAGAAAGAAAATAAACCATCGAAGGGGTTCTAACGGTCAGAGAGAGGAAGATCTAGTCAGGGCAAACACTTCATGCCAGCAAAATAGAGTTGCTGTAAGAGACCCAAAGCCATTTGAACAAACTAATAGCAAAAACCCTTAAGGAAACTCAAGTGTATCACAGTCACAAACAAATGCTTTCTGGAACTAAAATAACGTGATTTCCCAACTAAATACTTCAGTAAGTACATTGAAGGATAGTATGCTTAAGTTGTAAACCTATTGACAGATATAGAAGATATTAAGAAAAAATTTCTAAAGCACAGAGTGAAAATAAAAAGAGGTACAAGTTATGATAGAAAAATTTTTTTTGACATGTTGAGATGAAATAAAACAACAAAAAATTAGGACTGCCATTTAAAAAAAAATGACAGAGTGTGAGAGAGTGTAAGTAATAAATTTATAAAGAAAGCTCTTAATGAGTTAAACCAAATTACTGGCTTGATGACTATTACTAAGTTTTAGGCAGGTTTGAAAAGAAAATAATCAAAACAAGGCATACCCTGCTATAATTAGTAAGTTTCAAAAAACCACTACAGAGCTTCAGACAGATTCTAATGCAAAAATATAAACAAACTATTAGAAAAAATAACCCAGAAATTTATCCAAGGAAAAATGGGTTCTACAATCAAGTAGAATTTATAGCAAGAAGGCAAGTCTCTTTCACTATAAGGATCTATGCCAACATAATTAATTAGCAACAAATTTAAGAAGTAAAATACAAGGACTGTCCAGGAAAAAAAAAATCAGCTATTGCCAGTATAACAAGAATGGTTACACTGTTGGATACTTTCCTGACATCCCTATTATATGATCTCTAATTGAGTTTGTCAAGATTTGAGAAAATTTCTGAATTTCAGAAATAAAACAGATATGTATGTAAAATAGTTGAATGAAATAAACATTGCCACACTTGCTGCAAAAAAATGTTATTTTAAAATTAAACCATTATACAATATTAGTAAAATTTGGAAGATAAACCCTTATTCTATAATGCTTTGGAGATTTTTTGAATAATAAAGCATTGAAATGATGAAATGACACATATGAAACTCGGGAGTGGACATAATTGCAAAAAACTCATAGAAATAATAATATTTAGTATGGTCTTTATATATAAGATAAATATATTTTGGTTGAAACGGATAGAGGGTAATGGAGACAAACAAATGGAAAATTTTAAAAATGCATTTAATGTCTCCTTAATATGTCTACTATTATAATCACATTTGTATATTTTTATAAAATCACATATGGTTTGCCTACATGTAAAGAAAAAATGGCATGTTTCTCAATAATTATTAGGGCTGAGAAATCTCAGTAACCACTGTTTGGGAAATGGTCTTGAGGGACTGTAAGTGCATTAAACATTTTTAGATCTGTTTTCTTATCAGTTATCAACACAGAGTTCTCATTTTCTTTAAATTATGTAAAAAGTACTGACATCAGCCAATCAAATTAATTTTTGTCACATGTACATACACTTTTGGCAGAATTTTGTTCCCTCGATTTTATTGGTATTTGAAAATTTAATACTTACTATGGGAGATGTCAGGATGGCACAGCAAGCAGGTTAAGTGCTCGCCCTGTAGCCCTGGGGTCTGAGAATCAAGTCCTGGCCCCATGTGGGAGATGATATCTAGATAGATAGATAGATAGACAGACAGACAGACAAACAGACACATGTATCTCACATGTTTTCTTTACCTATTCCCCCATCAACAAATACTTAGGTTGCTTTCATATCTTGATTATTGTGACTATGAACATGGGGGCTGCAGATACCTATTCAACTTGCTGTTTTTGTTTCTTTGGGGTATATACCCAGAAGTGCTATTGTTTTTGTGGTTGTTTTGTTTTTATCTTTTTTTTTATATATATTAATTGTTAAATTTATTGGGGTGACATTGGTTTGTAAAAATTACATGGGTTCCAGGTGTACAATTCTACATTACATCGTCTATGTATTGCATTATGTGCTCACCACCCAGAGTCAGTTTTCTGTCTGTCACCATATATGTGATGCCCCCTCCCACCTCCCCACCCCCAGGATTGTTGAATCATATTATAGGTCTATTTTTAATTTTTTGAAGAACCTCATACTCTTTTCCATAGCAGCTGCACCATTTTGCAATCCCACCAACAGCGCATAAGCATTCCGATTTTCCCACATCCTTACCAGCACCTGTTATTATTTGTCTTGATGATAGCCATTCTAACAGGTATGAGTTGATATCTCCTTGTGATTTTGATTTGCATTCCCCTGATAATTAGTGATAGTGAGCATCTTTTCAGATACTGGGGTTGGAACAGTTGCAGCTTCAGTAATTGTCACAAATTTTTCATTTTGAAAAAAATTCTTAACTTCTTAAATGAGAAACTTTATTTTAACATCCTATGCATCTATTCACTCAATAGATTTAAGTACTCCTCCTTGATACTGTATGATTATATCAATCTTGGAATTAATCATAAGTATTTTAAATTTTTATTTACATGCTTGTTTCTTCAACTAAACTGGAAGCTCCATTAAGGATAATATCTTATTTGGGTCTACATCATAGACTTAAAAGTTATTGAAGTAACTGACAGAGAATATTGACTAGGTGAATACTTAGAATGGAAGAATAAATAAAATATATATCTTTAATAATAACTGATGTAACACCTTTTGGGGGGAAGTTGGAATTTGGGTCCAGGGTGATGGATTTGCCTTCAGTTAAAAATGGCAAAACTGATCTACATAGAGATTTAGCCTATTTTCAAACCAAAGATTATTTTTCATATTAAACAGATTCTATTAAAACAGATGGGCCTGAATTGGGTGCCCAAACAAATGAAATAGAGCTTTGATGTCATATATGCAAACATGTGTTTCACAGTAGCAGTTTCAAATCTATGGTCACAATGGTTAGTATTCAGTTTTTTGCAAAGCATTTGTATTAGTCACTTTCTAAAGTTCTTTGAAACTCTGATTATCTGCAATATTTAATTTGCATTTTCTCTTTCTAATACCCTGAAGAAAATGTGTTAGAAGTGTAAATATTTTAAAGGAATGAATTTTTAACTCCTTATAGATTTTTTATAACTTGCGTTCTAGAAATATGATTCAATATGCAAAATATATTTATTTACAGAGACACCAGAATTTTAAGAAAACTTTAAGACCAAATATAATTTTTAGCATTAGATATAAATGGCCTGAATTCTGGTCCCAGCATTGGTACTTAATCTCCTTGCTACCATAGGCAAAGTCCTTGTTCTAGCCTAGCTTTGGTTACTTATCATAAAATGAAGTTATAATCTGTTTTATATATACATTTTTTAGCTTTTCAATTCCTCCAAAAATGCCTGGCTTCTTTAGAATTCCTTTTGAAACTTCCATTGGTATTCATTGAAAAGCTTGTAATTCTATTACTATTACTATTTGATTTTATCCACTTACAAAACTTTTTAATGTTTAAACATACTTATATTTTATTAACTTTTAACATAATAGATTTATTGAGATGTAATTAACATTTGTACCATAAAAATTTACCCTTTAAAAATGTACAGGGGAAGCCGGGATGGCTCAGTGGGTTATGCACTCGCTTTGCAGCCCCAGGGACCAAGGATCGAATCCTGGCCCTGGCCCGTGCGGACCCATATGCTGAACTGAGGAGTGCCCCCAGTTCGGTTCTCACCGGGGTAAGACCCTGGCCCATTTCCTGCCCTCTGCAGCCCCTCGCCCACCTGTGGAATGAAACTATGTGGAAAAACCAATGATGTGCAACTATGGAGACTGCTCTGGTCCCTCCCCCTTCTCTCTGTCTCTGTCTCTATCTTTCTCTCTCTCTCTCTCTGTCAAAAACAATAAAAATAAATCTTTAAAAAAAAAATGTACAGTATAGTGGTTTTTAAGATATACTCAAATAACTAAGCAGCCATTAGCAGTGTCTGATTTTAGAACATTTTAAACACACACACACATACATACACACATACAACCCACACATTTTTACAGTTACTTTCCATATTCCCCTGTTTCCAGTCCCTGGAAACCTCTATATTCTATCCCCATGGATTGGCCTATTCTGGACATTTTATATAAATGGAATCATTCAATATGTGGGCTTTTGTGTATTCTGGACATTTTATATACAGAATCATTCAATATGTGGACTTTTATGACTAATCTCTATCATTAGTATGTTTTTCAGATTTAGTGTAGTACACTGACTTCTTAAATTAGTTTGATGTCTAGAAAACACAAGCAATTACAGCTCTGTTTTTTTTAATTTCATAGATGGTATTTTTTAGACCAACTTTAGGTTTACAGCAAAATTGAGCAGAAGGCACAAATTTTCCATATGTCCCCTGCCCCTACACATGCATAGCCTCCCCTACTACGAACATCCTCAGTCTGGTATATTTGTTACAATTAATGAGCTTACATTTCAACATTATTATCACTGAAAGTCCATAGTTTACACTAGGAGTCACTCTTGGTCTACATACTATGAATTTGGACAAATATGTAAGGACGTATATCCACCATTACAGTATCATACAGGGTAGTTTCACTGCCCTAAAAACATTCCTGTGTACTCCACCAAGTATTCATCCCTCCTTTCCTGCCTCTAAACTCTTGGCAACCAATGATTTCTTACTGTCTATAGTTTTACCTTGTCCAGAAGGTCATTGAGTTAGATTCCTACAACATGTAGCCTTTTCACATTGCCTTCTTTCACTTAGTAATAATATGCACTTAAGGTTATTCCATATCTTTTCATGGTGGGTTTTTTTTATTTAGTTCAAAATATTTTTAACTTCTCTTGAGATTTCTTCTTTGACCCATGTGCTATTTAGAATTATGTTGTTTAATCTCCATGTATTTGGGGATTTTCCAGCTATCTTTCTATTATTGACTTCTGGTTTAATTCCATTGTGGTATAAGAGCAGATATTGTATGATTTTTATTACTTTAAATTTGTTAAGGTGTGTTTTATTGCCCAGAATGTGGTCTATTTTGGGGATTCTTCCATGTGAACTTGAGAAGATATGTATTCTGCTGATGTTGGATAAAGTAGTTTATAGATGTCTATTATATCCAGTTGATTTATGGTATTGTTGTGTTCAGTTGTACCCTTACTAATATTCTCTCCATTGAATCTATCCATTTCTAATAAAAGTGTGTTGAAGTGTCCAACTATAATAGTGTTATTCAGTTTTAATAATGAAACTGCTATAAGTTGGCCTTTGCAAATGTGATAGTGAAATGTGGGAAGTGGGGAAGCATTGTATAGCCTATGATTAGGTCAAGTCTTTTAATGATCCTGTGCCTTTGGACTGTGACCTTATAAGCACTTCTCAGTTTATTTTATTTTTCACCCTGTAGGTGGTACAGGATGGTTATAATGAGCTGGAATTGGGTATTTCTCTTCTCTCAAGTCAATTAGATTCTGATAAAAACCCCAGCAGCTTAGGCTCTGGTTAAATGGTTTCTCCTAAAGACAGAATTTGTAAAGAACAAAAGAAAAGGTTCTGGTGTATTTCAAAATAGTCCCTTCCCCAGCTCCCCTTGCTGGAAACAGGAGAGGATTTTTTTTTTTTTCTAATATTCACCGTAAGAACCTGGTAGCTCTCCAGGAGGTAAAACTCACAGAATGTGGGGTCCTTCCTATGACCCTGGGTCCCCAGGAGTTTTTAGACTCTCAGACTTATTCACACAGAGCTTCCAGCAACTCACCATTTACAGTTCAGGTCCCCATGACAGTTTCTGCTGATAGCTTTCTGCTCTAGTAGGTTGTGATTCTCTCTCTGTATTAGTCTGTCGGTCTCTTCAATTTGGGAGACATTGGTTTGGCCTTTGACCTCACTCCACTCTTACAGATCTAAGAAGAGTTGGTGCTTTTTCAGTTTGCTCAGCTTTTTACTTGTTGTTAGGTTGAAGGGCAGCTTCCAAGCTTCATACCTGCTGGACCAGAAACCTAAAGTTTCTCATAGTTCTACTTGATCTTAGATTTTTGGGGTATCACAGCTTTGAGAATTTCTTGGTCTTTATAATTACTGAACATCACTTGAGCCTAAACCATATTTATTTTAAGATATAGGCATATTTAAGGCATTTCAAAAAGACAGTTGTGTCTATGTAGTACATGTATAAGTGCATACTAATAGAAAAAAATAATTTAAAGTAGAGTCAAGTTATATAAATTAAATAATATATTAGTTTCATTTCTGTCCCTCAATATACCTAAATATACTTAGCTCTCTTTTGCCTAAAGAATTTAAATATGCTCTTGACTCTAAATGAAATATTTGACTCTGAATGATTAACTCCTCTAGTCCTTTATGTCAAGGTTAAATGCCCCCCAGTGAAAGCTTCCTTGACCCATCCCATGTAAAGCAGCCACCATACCTATTGCTTTCTATTACATCACCATGCACTTTATTTTCATCATGGGTAATGATTACTTATTTATTTACATATTTTTTGTCTTCTCTTCTCTCACAGTAAGTTCTAAGAGGTAAATAGCCCCTTTGGCCTTCCACTTGCACTTCCCTGTGTCCTAATATGCAAGAAAGACAGAGTGGGAAAGACAGAGATGGGAGGGAAGTGGAGGGTGAGGGAAAAAAGGAGGGAAGGAGGGAAGAGGGGAAGGAAGGGGGAAGGGCAGGAGATAGAGACGGAAGCAGAGACAGAGAGAAAGAGAGAGAAATAGGTGTTTTACCATAATGTGTGATACTGAAAATTTAACAACAGATCAAAGACAACATTCGTTCTTAGTTAATGGAGACAAGAATGGCAAATTTAGTGGTATTCCTGGCCTAGTCTATGGAATCCTCAACATTAGCAGTCAACAATAACTGGTGAAGACGTTAGCACCAAGGACCGCCCCTGGGGCAGATGTTTGAATCTGTGGCAGTGGCAGATGCAGCGGTGTCTCTAGTGAGTATTGTCAACATAGCTGATATTTGGAAAATAGCAATAACTGCAATAGTTAGTGAGCAAAAGAAGAAAAAGAAAGTGCTGAAATACATGCAGTAGTCATGGAGACAACTAGCTTCTGGGAGCATTGAGTATGACACTTCCAGGAACCTTGCAAAATTATCTAAGAAGAAATTGAGGGAGGCTGAATTTCCTGAACAATAAGTAAAAACACACATTGCCAGAGAATTTTTACTTTGTTTGTTTGTTTTTCATCTTCTCTCATTGCCAGACTAATGAGGCCTATGAAACAAAGATTTCCTTATGCAAATAATTAATTTTTTTATTCCCATTTGAGAAAGAAATAGGGAGACAACAATAAAATTACCACCTATATCTGAGGGTTTTATATATACAAGAGAAAAATAAAAAATAAGTAGTTCTCTTCTTTTAGCCATCTAAATTAGCTGAATAATATAGATATTTAGAATAAATTATTTTTTCAAGTACCTTGAATTCAAAGCCAAGTTCTCAAGTGCTTAATGTAGAAAAAATATATATATGGAAAATATTATTCTCCCCTTTTTTCAAATATTCCCATATTCTAATCATGCTACATAATATTCCCCCAATGGAAATACATATAGACACTTTACTTGAGTGCCTTATGTTTTCTGCAGCATAGAGTGAAATTTGTGGCAATCCAAACTCAGCCTTGGCTATGAATGTTGTCATTCCTCTTATTGTCCCCTCCCCTAAACAATGGATTACTTTGGTTACTTATGTCCTATACACTAATTTTTCATACTTGTGATAAAAGGGTCTCCACTGAATAGGTCCATCTTGGTCATTGCTCTTGATATTTTGTTTCTCGCTACTTGTGGTGAGTAATGAGGTGAGGAGTTTTTTTGTGTCTTATTCTAATCAACAGCATACAGAAGATATTCCATCTCACAATAACTTTAATAGAGTTAGTATGGCCTACCATTTCTCTCTACAGATAATTAGTTCAACAGTACTTGAAGTTCATGTATTACCTTAGAGGCCCAGTAGCCTATGAAATTGAACCATAATTTTTCATCTAAGTTTAATAGCCTGCACTTAGATTGTATGTAAATTAAATATTTTCTTAGAGCATTTAGAAGCTGACAAAACCTTAAAACAATTTCAAGTAAAATTATATTTTATGTTTATAGATGAACATCAAAATCAAATTTATTGTTAAATCTTGACATTTATCGAAGAGCAACTTCAATTTAGAAATAGCTAAAGGGCATTTCTGAAATTAGAAATGAGATTTGAGAATCAGAAACAAAGATGATGTTTTGGGTTTTTGGTTTTTTTTCTTCCAATCATTTGCTTTTTCCCAAAGTTGCTCTGGGTAAAACAGGTGCATATTATAGTTATTATTGGATTCTCTCCAATTTATGATATTATGTATTTCATAGCCTTATAAAACTGTCTGGAAAAATAGGCTTTTCTATATTTTAAAAATAAGTTCAATATTTATAAATTTAGAAAGAGAATCTATAAACTAATATTTCTTATTCAAAAGACCTCATATATTATATATATAGCCAATACTTCAATTCTTATTTTCTTTCCTTTCAACTATACTCACATTAAAATATGAGTCTTTAAGCTTTTTTAACTTTTCCTCAGAATCTTTAGTAAAAGATGTTAATATATAAATGTTTTCAATTGTTAGAGCAAATATAGTAGCATAATATTAGGAATATAAGGACAAAACAGTATAAATGTCAAAACAATTAAGTGAATTACTATTTACATACATAGCCATATCTTTTCAGACACTTGGGGATGCCGGGATGGCTCAGTGGGTTGAGCACTCATCTTGTAGCCTTAGGGTCCAAGGATCAAATCCTGACCTCCGTCCATGTGGACCCTTATGCTGAACTGGGGAGTGCCCTCAGTTCGGTTCTCACAGGGGTGAGACCCCAGCCCAGTTCCTGCC
>PVKE010045412.1:0-12627 GCA_004027555.1 Craseonycteris thonglongyai | reverse complement strand
AGTATGTTAAAGTTACAATATATTTATTACGGTTTACAATACTGACTTCTTAATTTAAATAGAATTATTGTTATTCCTAATATATTTGTAATACTGTCCCTTATTTTTCTCTCAGTGTAATGACCACAGTTTAGAGATCTGTTGCCGAGAATGCTCACTTATCAAGTAAATAGATAGGTAAGAAAAGCAATTTAATTTACAACAAAGAAAAGGTACTTACATTTTAAACAGAAGAAAAATTGAAACTCAGCGTGGTCACCGAGGATAAATAATATTGATTGATAATAATACTGTTAATACAAAAGAAAAGAAGCTACCGTATGACACTACCAAATATTCAAGCTAACTGACTGTGTTCTTCGATGAGTCGAGTCTAACTGTTGCGTTCACGCATTGCGTCCGGTGACAAGTGTAACACATAAGTCAAAATGTATTGTCTGGGTGGGCGGATATCACAGTGTCAGGCTGTCAGAATTCTAGGAATTTATGACCTTGGCAAATTCCCAGAATACATTAAACTATTGTTAGAAAGTTTTGTCGTCTACCCCTTTGTGCTCGAGGCCTTTTTTCGCTTGTGCGAACCAGCCAGTCGAGATGATTTCAGGCAATTTGCGGAAACATTTTACAAGTACTTTAAAATCATTTATAAACAAACAAATGTATACAAATAATAAAATTTCACCAATTTATTTATTTGTATATCGAAAACAACAAAATTTGATAAATATTACACTCTGTAATTAGTTTTTGTGTGATATTTCGTAAAACAATGCCCAAGATGCATCCTAGGTTTATCAGGACACGTATCACAGTAATACGTTACTTCCCGCCTACCTCCAGGCGTGTTACTGTCACAGCAAACCTTGCAGTCCCTTTTTGGCCCTTGTAGTACTATGTGAATCTTCCCATTTAGTCGGATTTCATCGGAATGCGACGTAGACGCTTGCTCACGATGCTGGCGATATGATCCTCTCAATTGCTTGACAAGCGTTTTTAGAAATCGCAAATGGCTGAGTGGCTTTTCCCCTTTTTTTGGTCTTCTAGTTTATACAGAATGTAGGAATTGATCAAGCAAATTTCCATGCCCCCCCCAAAAAGCTTACGCCACCATTTAAGCGATTTTCGCAGAAAACAATAAATTGATGCATATTGGTTCACCCGATCAACACCACCCATATATTTTATATAATTCAAAACAATTTTGGGTTTCTTGACCATTATTTCCACATCACCTCATATAATCCTTTTGACCGTTGACATTTGTGTGTCACCCCTTGTAGTCAAACAAGTGACAATCCTCTTATCTTTCCACCCTAAAAGTAAGGTGTTACCCCATCAATACGCAACCATGGATTTTTTCGAAAAATTTGGCTTTTTTATTTCCTTGGGAAATTCTTTCCTGTTCGTTAAGATTGTTCCAGAGATATTGCATTTCAATTTGGCTAGTTCTTGAGCTAAGACATAACTACTATAGTAGCTATCTGTGTACATATGGTGCCCCTGAGCTCCTGGAATTTTCTCCAACAACATTTTGTATAAGTGTATCGGAATTCTTGATGAAACAGGTAAATTGGGTCTGACCAAGGGCTCTGTTGTGAGTGATCCATAATATGGCAATATGCAGCAAATGTAGCCAGTGTTTGAGTCAGCTAGAGTATAAACTCTGATACCCCATTTTGTCGGTTTCTTAAAATTGTATGTTATGATTTGACACTTCAAATCAGCTGGGTGCTGTATTGGCGCCGCTCGAGTTGCTGCTTCAAATCAGCGGGGCGCCGCAGCGGCGCCACTCGAGTTATAAGAGCTACAATTGCTTCAAAGTCCATGGTACACGGAATTCGACCCCAGACATTGCGAGCGATCGATGATCGACTAAAATTGGCCTCACGATCAACTGGTCGACGATCGACTTGTTGGCCACCCCTGTTGTAGGGCATTAGAGGCTATTATAAGAAACTGGAATTTACCCAGAGTTTATAAGTCATTGTAGATATTTGAATATAGAAGTGGATCACTTGCTGTTGTGTTGAGGACAAACTACAAAGCATCCAGGGCACAAGCAGGGTAACCAGTCAGAGAGCTCTTGTGATAATGCAGATGAGGCACAATAGTAGTTGGCACTTGGGTGCTGCAATAAAAGGGGTGATGTGTGGTCCAATTCAGGATTTATTTTGAATATTAAACAGACTCTGAGGTTGGAGAAAAACAAAGGAGTAAAAAATTTGGGTCTGACAATCTAGAATGGAGCTCCCATTCAGAAAGAACATATGTGCGTTTTAGTCTTGCATGTGAGGCAGGCTGCCTAGCATTGCTTCTTGTTTCTAGTATTCAATTGTACAACCATGGGCAAATTACTTTATGATACTTCAGTTTCCTCATCTATAAAACAGAATTAGTAGAGTTATTTATTTGTAGTATGATTGTAATACTTTAATTAGTTGATATATGTCAAGAAGGTAGAACTTGGAAACATTGCA
This sequence comes from Craseonycteris thonglongyai, assembly GCA_004027555.1. NCBI lineage: Eukaryota > Metazoa > Chordata > Mammalia > Chiroptera > Craseonycteridae > Craseonycteris > Craseonycteris thonglongyai. The sequence continues at coordinate 10,150 of PVKE010045412.1, read as the reverse complement.
AAAATGTTTACATGTATGGTTTAATGAAATGAAGACTTAATGGGAGTCTTTTTGGTGAAAAATTATTTATGTAATTCTGCTTTCAATGTAGCTATTTCTTTTACATGTATGTCAGTCTTACACATCTGTGAGCCCCTCAGAAATGTCAGGAGGTGACCCATTCCTCCACAACACTTTGCACAAACCCCAAAATGGAGAAAAGCCTTGGGGAATGCCTACTGAGAATGTAGTGTTTGGGACACCATGGTGCACCAGGGATAGCCTAAGGAGGGGAGACTTTACTTTCCTATGGTCTTCTCAATCTCCAAAATATAATGAACACAACATTAAAGAATGTAAAACTCTGTACTTGCCATTGAATTTCATTTCAAGGTATTCCAAATTAATGTAAAATCTCATAAAAGGGTAAAAAAAATGCAATTTAAAGAATCATTCAGCCTCCTGAGGTGGACAGAATAGCTCTTCTTAGAAATTCTGGAGCTATTATTGTTGAAGGTTTTTGAGGCAGAGGTTAGAATTTTGAATGCTGTGAATAAAATTAGAAGGCTGTGGAAATAGATATCAAATAAGTCATTTTGAGCCTTCTAAATTTAATAATGTCCTTTTTATTATATTTCTTTGTATAATTAAATGACTTTGATATTAAGTAGTTTAAAGATTCAGATAATTTTCTTCAGCATTTTAAATGAGGATGATCTGTGAAGAATTAATATAATATCTATGGACTCCCATCCTCTCTTAGTGTTTATTTTGTTTCACATGAAGAAATAGAAGCAGTGCAAAGTAGGGGCAGGGTCAAGGGGAAGAAAAACCATTCTTTAGACAAATGAGATCTCCACTTAAGTACTAACAGCTCTTAAGTTTCATACTAACAAGGAATCATCACCCTAGGCAAGCTTCCACCTAATTCTTAGTTCTTACTATTTTTCCAGTTACTCATTAGCCTCCCTGGGTTTGAATTTTACTTGTTTTTATGGCTTCAGTGTTTTGAGTCTGTGTCAGTATTTTAGTGTCTATAGAATAATAAACACTGGCCACATACCTTGGACATTTCTTCTGTTCTTAATTTGATGCTGGTGTTTGATCCAAGTCTTTCTGGCTTAAATAATTTGCTGTGCCCATTTGCCTCTGCCACCTCATTGCTTAACCCAATCCTTTATTGAAATCTCATATTTATTCTCATTCTAGGGTAGAACTAATGATACAACTTTAAATATAACTGTGGTCAAGAACTCAAGGTCTTGAAATGAAAAAAAAAATTAATTATGCTTTCCAGCTCTATTGCTTGTTTAATGGTGGATTGAAAGTTTATGCCACGTATGTCTTCTCTCACCAAGAATGTGCATGACAATAATGACTTACCTTATGGGGTTATTATGAGGATTAAATGATTATGTATGTAAAGGTCTTATGATTGTGTCTGGTATATGGTAAGTGTTCAACAAATGTTAATTGTTATTGCTGTTACTATTATGTCAATTCTTCTATTATATGTTATAGTCACCATGAAGGATGGCTACTTCCAACCAAAGTGTGCAGTATATCCTATCTTTCTACTAAGCGCAGGAGGAGGAAGTAAAGAATTATTTTACTTTTTAGAAATATAAAATAGAAGTAGATGTATTTAATTGTTCTTGCTATTTCTGATAACCACTACTGGAGACTGCCTCAAGGAGAGAAATCCCTGAACCTGGTAAAGAAGTAGCACTCCAGTCTTATTTGGAGCCTTTTCTGGGGTATAGGCCGCAGAGAAATTATAGTGCTTGCGGATCATTGGTATTGGAAGAAATCTTGACATTCATCTAGTGCAAACTCATTATCTAACCATTGAGATACTGTGATCCAGAGAGATTAAATACCATGTTTCAGATCACACACCATGGCTGAGACCAGACCACTGTTCTGACTCCAACTAAGGTCAGTAAACATTCTTTTACATCACTGGTTTTAAAATTCTAGTCCCTTGATAAGCAGCAACAGCATCACTTGGGTATCAGTGAGAAGTACGACTTCTGGGGTTTAACCCCAGACCTGCTGAATCAGACACTTTTAGAGTCAGACACAAGAATCTGTGTCAAAATAAGCCCATATGCCTTCATCTACAGTGATTCTAATGCATAATCAAAATTGAGAACCACTGCTTTTCATTATGTTGGCTTATATTTCTAGTCTGATTGTGTATATTTCTATAAAACAAGTCAGGGATGTAAAAAAAGAACATAAATATGAGAAAAGATACAGAAGTAAGAGAAAAATAAAAAATCTTTTGATATTGACCAAGACAGATAGATATATATGTATATATTTTTTCTCAGAAGAAAAATATATATTTATTTTACCATTTTTATGCCCCACTCCTTGTTATTTAGTTCAAAGATACAAGTACGTATTTAGTTCTAGTATTAAATTTTGGATGTAATGATAGACTTAGTTGTCTCAAGCATGTAAACATAAACATATCAGAGAAGGCAGGAGGTGTGTGTGTATGTGTATGTGCATGTGTGTGTATCTGTGAAATATGGTTTTGTCTAGTTATTTTGTCTATTTTATTATTTTTCTTTGAAATATGACAAAGTGAAAAACTAATGTGAAAGTCCTAGGATATTTATGTTTCGTGGGAAAGCCATTGTTCTCTAGAATTCTTAAATCATACATAGAGCTGTCAATTTCTTTTCCCCATAGTATCTGTGGGTGGTATATGAAAGCAATTGTGTTCAATATAATAGTAATTTTTTATGGATCTGTCTGAACATATTGTTTTACTCATTATCAAACCCTAAAAGTGCCTGATGATGTTTTAATTCCTGGAGTATTTTGATACTTTGGAGAGAACTTTATAGTATAAAAGCATTGAATGGGCTACTAACAGTCTCACAATAAAAATATTAAATAGTTGAAGTATATCTAACAAAGTTTTAGATGAGCTGGATTAAGGCACTGATGGGCCCTATAAAAATGTAAATGAGTCAGAATATCTTCTTAGATTCTGACAAAGCTAGAATTGAGGAGGCTACCACTCCTATATGAATAACTTTATCATATTATGAATATGGACTGCCATTTTAGTTTAATTTGAGTCTTAATTTTAAAGAGGAATTATAGATACAGAGCATTGGATTACAAGAAGGGTTGCGCAGATATAGAGCCTCTTTTATGTTCTCAGCATTGTTATATTACATATACTTGTTCTTGATCCTGATAGCCATTATCATCAATAGCATCATAGCTGAATTTTATTGAACATTAGTGATGTGCCAGACACTCTAATAGGAGTTTCTTTGTTTGAATTCATGTAAATCTCACTAAAACCTTAAAGGTAAGTAGTACCATTATCTATTTTACAGAGGAAAATATTTAAACAAGAGGTTAAGGGATCTGCTCAGGATTACACAGCTAATAAGAGCTACATTCAGGAGATAACTCAACCTATACAAGGGCTGGTCAAGAAATTTGTGGAACAGGATGGTTATCAGAGAGGTTGGAGTATTAGTGCACACAGTTTGATTATGTGACTTATTATTAGTGTATGTGCCAAATTTCAGACTACTTGTATCTGTGTTCTTTCAGAAGTCACCAAAGAAGCACATCATTTAATTTTGCACCATCATTAATTTCCTCACAAAACAAGGAAAAACACCTCAAACCACTTTGGAAGAGATGTTAGCTGTTTACAGGGACTGTTGCCCTTGAAAATCTGTGGTTTACAAGTGGCATTGCCTTTTCAAGCAAAGCACAGAGTGGATTGAAGAGAATCTCAATCAGAGACACCCTGTTGAGGCCACTCACTCAGACATTGCCAAAAATGTTAAATATGTATAGTAAAAGAAGCCCGATTGAATAAAAAGAAGCTTAAAGAAATAGTTGAAATATCACTTACAATCATTTTGAATATTCTTCATCAGCATTGAAGGATGTCAAAAGTCAGTGCAACAAGGATGGTTCAACATATGCAAATCAATCAATGTAATCCAGCACATAAACCAAACAAAGGATAAAAACCACATGATTATCTCAATTGATGCAGAAAAAGCATTCGACAACATGCAACACCCATTTATGATAAAAACACTGAATAAAATGGGAATTGAAAGAAAGTACCTCAACATAATAAAGGCCATATATGACAAACACTCTGCAAATATTATACTGAATGGGGAAAAGCTGAAGCCTATTTTCCTAAAATCAGGAACAAGACAGGGATGCCCCCTGTCACCACTGCTGTTCAACATAGTTGTGGAAGTTCTAGCCAGAGCAATCAGACAAGAGAAAGCAATAAAAGGTATTAGAATCGGGAGAGAAGAAGTTAAACTGTCACTCTTTGCAGATGACATGATCCTGTATGTAGAAAACTCTAAAGACTCTATCAGAAATCTATTACAAATAATAGACAAATACAGTAAAGTCGCAAGCTACAAAATCAATGTCCCAAAATCAACTGCATTTTTGTATGCCAACAATGGAACTTCAGAAAGAGAGATGAGAAGATCCATTCCCTTTGCCATTGCAAACAAACAAACAAACAAAAAAAAAGAAATACCTAGGGATAAATCTAACAAAGAACATGAAGAACTTATACACTGGAAACTATAAGACACTGTTAAAACAAATTAAAGAGGACACAAAGAAATGGAAAGAGATTGCATGCTCATGGATTGGAAGAATCAACATAGTTAAAATGGCCATACTCCCCAAAGCAATATACAGATTCAATGCCATTCCCATCAAAATCCCACAGTCATTCTTTCAAGAAATAGATTTAAAAAATCATCAAATTTGTATGGAACCACAAAGACCATGAATCACAAAAGCTATCATAAGAAAAAAGGATAAAGCTGGGGGCATCTCACTGCCTAACTTTTATCTGTTCTACAAAGCCTCAGTAATCAAAACAGCTTGGTACTGGCAGAAAAACAGATGCATGGACAAATGGAACAGAATTGAAAACCCAGAAATAAACCCAAAAATTTATGGACAGATTATTTTTGATAAAGGAGCAAAAAATATACAGTGGGGAAAAGAAAGCCTTTTCAGTAACTGGTGCTGGGGAAATTGGAAAACCACATGCAAAAGGCTGAAGGTGAACTGCGATCTCTCACCATATACCAGAATTAACTCAAAATGGATTAAAGACCTCCAAATAAGAAAGGAAACAATAAATCGCATAGAAGAAAACATTGGCACTAAACTTATAGACCTGGAATTCAGGGAAGACTTTATAAATCTGACCTCAATGACAAGGGAAGTAAAAGCACAAACAACTAATGGGACCTTATCAAGTTAAAAAGCTTCTGCACTGCAAAGGAAACCATGAACAAAGCAAAGAGGCAACCAACCAACTGGGGAAAATATTTACAAACAATGCCTCTGATAAGGGGCTAATATGAAAAATATACAAAGAACTTGTACAGCTCAACAAGGAAAAAACAAGCAATCCAATTAAAACAGGGGTCTCCAAACTATGGCCCGCAGGTCAGACGTGGCCCGCGAGGTCCTCTCATCTGGCCCGTGGAGACCTTTTTATCTATGGGAAAAAATTACGGAAATTGACGTGTATTCTGCCAAGATCAGCCGCTTACTTTTTCTACTTCTGTTCACAGTCAATGAGATGATATATCGCCATCTAGTGGCAGAGTTTTTAAATGGTTTGCTGCTTGTTCAAGACTTGATTATTTTGATCACAGTTTGCCAGTTGTGGTTGACTGCTGCGATGAGGAGGTGTTGGTTTCAGTTAGCGTCTAATTGCGAAACATGTTGCACTCTATTTTATTTAGTGATAATTTCCTTTGCGTAATTACTGACCAGTGTGCATAAAGTATTGGGAATGTCATTAGTTTAATAAGAATTTTCCGAATATTCTGAAGAGGAAACATTAAAAGAAACAATCTCTCTACTATAAGTGGATATATTCACAGACTATATTCAGGTAAGTTTAACTTAAGAAATCATAAGAATTTTTAAAAATGGTTTTGGGTCATTTTCAGCTATAATTGCGATGAAATTAGTTTGCATAATCAGGTTTTTTGAGTGATATTGTGTGCAAGATACTTTCAGTTTCACTATTTATTCATGTTGAAGTCACTATATTTTAGTGCCCAACGATGGCCAAGAAGAGGAAAAGAAAAATAGATGATGAGTGTTGGCAATTTCAAGAAGAATGGAGTTTGAAATACTTCTTCATCAAATCGGCGAGAAAACATTGTGTGTGATTTGCAATGAAACCGTGGCTGTGATGAAAGAATGCAACCTGTGTTGTCATCATCAAAGCAAACATCAGGAGAAATATGCACAGTTGGAGGGTAAAGTCCATGCCGAAAAAATTTCTAAATTACAAAATCAACTCACATCTCAGAGAACATTGTTCAGTAAATCCTCAAATTAAAATGAATTCTTAACAAAGGCAAGTTATAAAGTTGCCTACATCCTGGCTAAAAGTGGCAAACCATTTACAGATGGTGAAGTAGTGAAGGAATGTTTGTTAGAGGTGGCTGAGGAACTTTGCCCAGAAAAGTGAAAACAATTTAAAAATGTAGCACTGTGTTGCAGACATGGGTGAAAATATTGTGACTCAAATAGCGAAAAATGCAAGCAAGTTTTGCCATTTTTCAATTGCAATGGATGAATCGCTGGACAGCTGTTCCACCTCTCAACTGCTTGTGTTCATTAGAGGTATGGATGAAGACATGAACATAACATAAGAGCTGGCTTCCCTACATAGCATGTATGGCACTGTTACCAGAGAGGATATATTAAATGAATTAAAAAAAACATTTGCTGATAAAAACTTGGACTGGACTAACCTCAGTTGCCTGACTGTTCATGGAGGAAAGAACATGAGTGGCATAAATAAAGGCTTGGTTGGACAAGTGAAGCAGATGTGTAATGAGAAAAACATTCCACAACCAATGTTCCTGCACTGTATTATTCACCAGCAAGCTTTGTGTGCTAAAGATGTGGACATTAGCAGTGTACTGAATCCTGTGGTGAAGATGGTGAATTTAATAAGGTCACATAGGCTCAACCATAGACAGTTCAGAGACATGTTGAAAGATACAGACATAGAATCGCAAGATTTACCATATTACACAGCAGTAAGATGGCTAAGTTGTGAGAAAGTTCTGAGCAGAGTATTTGAATTAAGAAAGGAAATAGGTGACTTCCTGGAAAGTAAAGGCAAGCCACAGCCATTACTGTCTGATGAAGAGTGAGTATGGAAATTGGCCTTTGCTGCAGACATAACTAGTCATTTAAGTTTTCTGAACCTAAAACTACAAAGAGAGAAAAATCTAGTTTCTGATCTATACACCCACCTAAAGTACTTCAGATCTAAACTTGTCTTGTTTTTGGAACAAGTACAGGCCAACAACTTGACGCACTTTCAGCAGTGCAAGGTCTTAATGGCTGAAGCAACAGCTGAGTTCCCCACATCATTTGCATGCGAGATCATCAAAGACCCCCAGCTGCACTTTCAGGAGCAGTTTCTGACTTAGATTCAAAGGCAGAAGAAGTGAGACTGTTTCAAAACCCATTTGAACCAGATGTGGCCAGTTGCCCAGATGAACTACAGCTGGAAGTCATTGAGTTGCAAGCAAATGACCTCCTTAAGGACAAGTTCAAAGAAGGACTGGTGGGTTTTTACCAGTGTTTGCCCAAGGAAGACTTTCCTAATGTCAAAACTTTTGCATCAAGGTACCTTTCAATCTTTGGAACAACATACTTGTGTGAACAAACATTTTCAAGAATGAAATATGTGAAGAACAATTTGAGAACAAACTTGTCTGATGATAATCTCAGGTCACTGTTAATGTTAGGGACATCAAATCTAAAGACAGAAATGTCTGCTATTTTGGCATCCAGGAAACAATTTCATCATTCCCACTAATACAGGTGTTCATGTGTAGTGTATCAATGTGTTATTAAATAATAACTGAATAAAATAATATTAAATAAATAATTAAAAAAAAATTTATTTATTTATTTATTTATTTATTTTGACAGAGGACAGAGAGAGAGAGATACAGGGACAGAGAGAGAACTGAACTAGGGGAGCTCCTAGTTCATCATATGGTTCCACACGGGCTGGGGCCGGGATTCAATCCCTGGTCCCCGGCGCTACAAAGTGAGCGCCTAACCCACTGAGCCATCACGGCTTCCCCTAAATAAATAATTTAAAACAATCTATACTTTTATTCTTTTTTATTTGGACCTCAAGTGTGTAGTCGGCCCCCAAACTGCTGTTTGATAGTTAATGTGGCCCTTGGGCTGAAAATTTTGGAGTCCCCTGAATTAAAAAATGAGCAGATGACCGCCACAGACACTTCTCTCATGAAGACATACATATGGCCATTAGATATATGAAAAAATGCTCATCTTCACTAGCAATTATGCAGATGCAAATAAAAATCACAATGAGATATCATCTTACACCTGTTAGAATGGCTATAATCAACAAGACAAGTGACAACAAGTGCTGGAGAGGCTGTGGAGAAAGAGGAACCCTCATACACTGCTGGTGGGAATGTAAACTGGTACAACCACTGTGGAAGGCTGTATGGAGATTCCTCAAAAAATTACGAATGGAATTACCATATGACCCAGCAATCCCTCTACTGGGTATCTACCCAAAAATCCTGAAAGCTTTAATCTGCAAAGATGTCTGTAGCCGAATGTTCATTGCAGCACTGTTCACAGTGGCCAGAACATGGAAACAACCAAAATGCCCTTCAATAGATGACTGGATAAAGAAGTTGTGGTACATCTGCACAATGGAATACTACTCAGTGATAAGAAAAGATGAAATACAGTCATTTGTGACAACATGGATGAACCTAAAGACCATCTTATTAAGTGAAATAAGTCAGACTGAAAGAATCAGGAAACATATGACCTCACTTATAGGTGGAATATAAAACTGAAAGTAACAAAGACACAGAGACCTACTGACACACTCAATAGCTGGGTGATTACCTGAGTGAAGGGGCGGAGGGAGGAAGGAGAGTGGGAGGGGAGGTGGGAGTGGGCACCAACATTATGGACATACTCAATAGTTTGGTGGTTACCTGGGGAGGGGGAAGACGGGGGAGGGAGAGTTGGGGAGGTGGGAGTGAACACTGGATATATGGTGATGAAGGGGGTGCTGATTCTGGGTGGTGAGCACATAATGCAATGCATAGGTGATGTGTTGTGTACTTGTACATTCGGAAACTGTCTAATTGTTGCCAATCAATGTCACCCCAATAAATTTAACAATAAAAAAATAAATTAATAAAACAAATCAATAAATATAAATGGATCAAAAAAAAAGTCAGTGCAAGATGAGTACTGAGAATGCATTTACTGCTTGAAAAACAGCAGTGTGTCAAGTGTTCATGACAGTTTTTGGACAAAGATGAAGTTTTATACCACATTGTCACAGGTGACAAAACTTGGGTTCATCATTATGAATTTGAGTCAAAACAGGAGTCTTAGGCAGTGGAATGAAAAGGACACGCCACCCCCTCAGAAGTTCCAGGTGTCACAACCAGCTGAAAATATCATGGCTACTATTTTTTTTGGATATAGAGGGCATCTTGTTAATTGACTATGAAGGATGAGGGTGTCACAATAACTGGAGAGTACTATTCCAGTCTGCTGAAACAGTTAAAGGAATTAAAGAAAAAGAAAAGAAGAGCAAAATAGACCAAAATAGGCCAAAGGGGGGTACTGCTTTTGTCTGACATCATTTCTGTGCACACGAGCAATGTTATTTTGGCTACTCTTTATGATTGTGGCTTCCAAACATTAAACCACTCTCCCTACAGTTCAGATCTGGCTGTCTGATTAGTATTTGTTCCCAAGTATGAAAAAAAAAATCTTCAAGAGAAGAAATTTACTGATGATGAAGAGTTTTTAAAGCTGCAATTTGAGGGCAATAACAAAACATTTTTATTTTTGAGGGTATATATAAACTTATTGAAAGATAGAAAAGTGTATTAGGGCTAAGGGTGAGTATGTTCAAAAGAAAAAATAATAATTTTTTTTCCTCTTCTTCCTCTTAATTTCCTGATTTATTTCTTTTTTCTTTTTCTTTTTTTGTTTTGTTTTGAGACAAGGTGAGAGAGAGAGAGAGAGAGAGAGAGAGAGAGAGAGAGAGAGAGAGAGAGAGAGAGAGAGA